>CAUYSK010103085.1:0-46042 GCA_963575035.1 Avahi laniger
CCAGTAACGGGATTGCTGGGTCAAATGGTAGTTCTACTTGTATCTCATTGAGGTATCTCCATATTGCTTTCCACAGAGGTTGCGCTAATTTGCAGTCCCACCAGCACTGTATGAGTGTTCCTACCTCTCCGCATCCATGCCAACATTTCTTACTGCTCTTGATACCTTAATCTGTGAAGATTTACAACAGGTAAATGTTTGACTCCCATGAAGTTTAATTTCCTATAAACATTATATCTTTTGAAAATTAAGAATTTTTTTGAGCATAAGGGATCTTGAATGAGAAATCATTACAATAGGGTGTATGTCCCTGGAGAGGAGGTGCTGTGATTGGACTGATTTTCATATTCCTGTTGTATGTAACATAGGTTTTTGTACATAGACAATAAATCTGTTGATATATTTATATTTTCTTGGTATTTTGAAGCAGATATTATGTACATGTATCTGTTCTAAAAGTTAATGATGAAATTTGGTTATAAAGTTTTATAATATTCACTAAGCTAATTATATAATTTTTATAATTTGGACTAGTCACATTGTTGCAAGTTGTATATCTTATAGTTACACTGACTTTTCAAATTTATTAACAGTAACAGCAGTAATAATTGCCCTAAACTAGAAATTAAGCAAAGTATTTCTTTAATTAAACAATAGAGAAATAATTAAAAACAGAAGCTGGGAAATATTTAGGGATGACAAAGGGCTTAGCTTAAGCTAGGATTAGACTGTGGCCGTACTTAATTAACTTTGCATCCTTGATTTATGCTGAATATTTGTAAAGCCCTCTGTAAACTCTAAGTGTAATATAAATGAAAGATATTTTTACTTTTATTATTTTACCTCTAAGTTTCCTGAGTGCTATCCCGAACGAGGCTACATCTGTGACAGGTTTCCAGATTTTAGCTACATTGGCCAAATGTTTTCTTTCCCAAGGCTGAGAATAGCAGCTCTATGAAGCTGAGATCCAATAGCATTCAGTGCACTGAGCCTATTCTTGCTCAAAATCAAGCATTCAAGGTTGTGACAAAAGCTGGCAAAGCCAATCAGCTGGAATGAATAGTATCGTGTGCAGCTGGCTCATTGCATGGTTTCTAACGACACTTCAACCAGAACTGATTATGTCAAAACAGGATTCTCTAAGTTAGAGCCTTGGAGTCAGCACTTCCTAAAGGATAAACAGCTCAGAATGTGCCTTTGTAAGAACTTTGAGGCTACTCTTGAATGCTGAAGGGTGGCTTTGAAATGTTCAGTGGCTTTGTTAGACTGTGTGTTGAACATGCAGATACCTCCATCTCTTGTCAGACCAGACATATTTCTTCTTAACATTGTATTTTTAACAGGACATTTCTTTTGAGATGCTGCAACAGTTTGTTAACAAGTCTGCGATCTGCTAGTACAAAACCACTGACGAATTGTTTAAGGTCAGTTATTAAGGAAAATATATAAATATAAGGGAAACAGACACTCAAAAAAATATGAGGGCGAGCTGGGAGAAGAGACTCATTAAGATGGTGGAAGAATTCTTATTTAACTCTAATCTCCTCTTTATTCTCTTTAATATTGACATAATCTATCACTAAGATCTTAATCACTAATTGTGCACACACAAATCTTATGCCATGTTGCTTAGTCTCATTGCTTTCTCATTAATCCAAAGCATTTCTCAACTTCAACCTTTTCTGGGTGGAGAACAATAAAACTCCAGCAAAATCTTCCATTCGAGAGGATATATCTCTAATTATAGTATGCCCAGGAGTTTTTGAGCATATGCTTAAATCACCATATGCTCACCACATCATAAAGAGCATTTTTATTTGACCGTTCTTTCTTATTTCAGTACACATTAAAATCTGTTTCCAGAGGAACTGTGTATTTAAGTATCATGGGTTGCAAATGGGAAATAATATTTAAATAATTGTTTTATATTTTGCATATGTGTTAAATTGGCAATTACTACATATCTATATATTTTAACTGTAAAAGCATTATTCATTATATCAAAAATAGGTCATTCTCAAGAATATCTATTAAATGAAAGAAAAGCATGGGTTATCCTAGTAATATATTCCTGAATGGATATTCCATTTTCTGTGAAACAAGGTACATAATTACCTCTCAGACCTGACAAATGGATTGGTAGAACCTATCAAATGGAGAAGCAAAAGAGGAATATAAGACAAAATAAGCCAAACATTTTTAAATTTGTAATGACTTAGTTATATTTTTTCTAAATTTATATAATTATATTATTATGTCTTTATCTGACAATCCACTCAAAAACTGTGGTTTATTTATACTAGTTTAAAAAATAAGGCTAAATATATATTTATTCTGTCAATAATATTATTAAAAACTAAAGTGAAATCTTTTCATTTGACGTCATTTCATATTTTTGATGGGAGGGGGAGCAGGGGATGAGTATATACATACATAATGAGTGCCGTGCGCACCATCTGGGGGATGGACATGCTTGCAGCTCAGACGGGGGGGGCAAGGGCAACATAACCTAAACATTTGTACTCCCATAATATGCAGAAATAAAGAAAAGGATTATAAAAATATTTGTTTTCTCTCCTTTAAAGATATAAAACCACTCATTTTCTCATTAAAATATTGCTTGATACTCAGGCCACACAATTAGGATACCTTACCAAGGGGAGGATTCTTCTGTGTGACTACTACTCCGTTTTCTTCTGTGTTTCAAAAGCTATATTGACCCTAGCAAGATTTCAGGTATAAATGTGTTTGGTCCGGTGGAATTTTCCATTTGAGGTTTTAGCTCTACACCAGTGCTTCTCAAACTTTAATGTGCAAATGAATTACCTGTATATCTTATTAAAATGTAGATTGATTCAGAATATCCAAGATGAAACCCAACACTGTGCATTTACAAAAAGCTTCCAGGTAGTGCTGACGTTGCTAGTCCCTGCAGAACATTTTGAGTAATAAGGACTTAGGAGTTTTCTTCCTTGAGGTTTAAATTATCACTAGTTTATCTTAGAGTTATTTCAAAGCTAGCGTGTTCCCTAGAGCTTCTTCCACAAGTCAAGGAACCTAAAACAATGATGATCTGGGCCCTCTGGCACCCCTCCAGAACAGTGTGTATCAACTAGGCTGCTATGGCTACACTTCACTGCTGATACTAAGAGAAAACTGATTGCTAAGGACTAATATTGGACAGTATCAGATGGGGAATATAAATCCTTTAGAAATAATTGTGGCATTAGCAAAATAGAAGTGTGTGCAAGTTTACCATAAGAACGCATGCTAAAATGTGTTTTATTTTAAGGAAATATTTAGCTGGTATTAGAATATTTTTTAATAGAATTTGAGATATTTCTTGCTTATCTCTCATGTTTTCTGTAAAGAATTATTTCTTCTAATGATTTTCCTCATCTCAAAGTACTTTTTCCTACTCCCATTAATGGTGACACCAATTTTCCTACTTTCCTTAGTTTAGAACATCAGAGTCATTCATGTTTCCACCACGTATTTACCAGAGTCCATGGATGATTCTTGCTTGCATCACACTGTCCCAAGGCATTACCATCTCACACCTGAACCACAGCCAGAGCCCCATAATTGGCCTCCCTGCGTCTGGGCTTGGCGTCTTATTTCACTTGCACAGTGCTTTTTCATTCATCTCCTTTCTCTGCTTGCTTGGATCATTTCTTTCTTCACCCACACATTTCTGAAGGTCTTCTATTGCCTTACAGATAAAAATTCAAATCCCCCATTTATTTTTTCAGAAACTTCTGCAATTTGATATTAAAATGCTTTTCCAGATGTATTTTCCTTTCTTTGTATACATAAACCTTCCTTTCCAGCCAAATGTTTCTGCTCACACACTGTCTGTGGAAAGAGGAATAATGACCTCCAATTCCCTTCCTGTCCCCACCCTTGATAAAGATGCGCACATCCTAATCCCTAGAACCTGTGAATATGTTAGGTCAGGGGTCCCCAACCTATGATGAGTTGTATAATTTTTTCATTATATATTACAACTTAATAATAGATATAAAGTAAACAATAAATGTAATGCACTTGAATCATCTCAAAACCATCCCATCCTCTCCCCTGTCTGTGGAAAAACTGTCTTCCATGATAACGGTCCCTGGTTATATGGCAAAGGAGAATTAAGGTTGTGGATAGAATTAAGGTCACTAATCAGCTGATCTTGAGGGGGAGCAGAGATTATCCTGCACTTTCCAAGTAGGCCCAGTGTAATTGCAAGGCCCTTGTAAGTGAAAGAAGGAGGCAGAGGAGAGAGATGGAGAGATGGTACTATGAGAATGATTCGGCCTGATGTTGCTGGCTTTGAAGATGGTGAAAGGGGGCCATGGACCAAGAAAAGCATGTGGCCTCTAGAAAAAGAAAAGCAAATGGATTCTCCTTTAAGGCCTCCAGAAAAGAACACAACTCTGTGGACATCTTGATTTTACATAATGAAACATATTTTGGACTTCTGACTTCCAGAACTCTAAAATAATAAATTTATGTCATTTTAAGTCAGTAAATGTGTGGTAGTATGTTGTAGTAGCAATAGAAAAATAATGCATCTTCTGTCGAATCTACCTTATTAATTATATAGGATGCATTCTACCTTTAGTTATTTGCTACTTATATGTTTTTTGTCATTTTAGTTATATTATAAACTACTGAAAGCAGGGAGCTTGTTCATTATATTGCTTATAAGTATGCTTATATACATTATATAGCCTTGGAGATGACAGATCTTTGGCTTTCATTATTGATAATTTGATTATGTTGAGCAATTTTTCAATACTTCTGGTAAATATTCATCGCAGAGGTCAATTCTCAGAGACAACAGATACCAGTGACAGTTCCACTATGTAACATTTATTAATTGGCATGGCTAAGGAAATTTGCCATCTTAATTGGTTAATATATCTCATCAACTTACTAAATTAGGAAAGTAAACCTACTGATACAAAAGAATCTACATGTGAGTAAATAGTTATTACAGAGGAAGAATCCAAACACAGTTATCATGTTTGCCCGATTCTAAGTTGCTAACTATCTTGATTTTCAAAGTGATTGCATACAAAATGAAATAAGCTACTCAGTACCAGGCTCAGCTATGTGGATTTAAGTCACAGTGAGTTCCTATGATTCTAAACAGACCCTTGGAAAGCTATAATATGGCACATTCAGTGATGCTACATAGAGAATATCTAAAGAGTACAGGAGCTGCTAAATCAACATTTTAGGGAAACAGAAGGAAGAGAACAAAATGAGAGTGTTAGTGTAGACATGAGCAGAGAGGAGTTACGAATGTGTAAACAAATGGGATACTAAGTAAGAAAACACCCTGCAAGATAAGGGTAGCTATAAGTGTCACAGAAGTTAGCATAAGAAAAGAGAGACATGAGCAGGAAGAATACCAGAGCAAGGAACATAAACAAATGGGATGCTGAGTAAGAGAACGTACTGTAACAGTAACAAGGTAAGGGTAACCACAACTATCACAAGAAACGTAACAGAAACAACATAAAGCACATTGCACGTTACAGTTTCCCCCCACTCCCACCCTCAGTGGGCTTTGGACACACAACACATCAGGGCCCAACCATGATAAGACGGAAAACTCCCCACCAAACAGCAAGAAGGAGACAACATCCCCATTGGTCAAGAAAAAAGAGAAGAGACAATGTCATGAAGGAGGAGAGGCCAGACCAGAGAAAAAGTGGTGACACAGAGACCCCAGTGCCACTGTCTGCTGAGACATGTGCCCACTCCTATCCCTATCTTCTGGAGTGTACTATCGCTTGCTAATCTTTCTTGGCAATCAACCTCCACCTCTGGAGGTGTGCAAGCTTAATAAACTTTGCTGCTAGCTGCTTCAAAACCCTTCCTTGCTTTCATTCTTTGATTGTGAAAAGACAAGAACCAGTTCAACTGCTGGTAACAAGAGGAAATAAATTATTTATTTCATTTACAATAAAGTGCTATCTTGCTTGCTTGCTAATTACATATAAGTGCTAAAATTGGATGTTTTTCATTGAACTTGAAATTATTTTCTTATTTAAAATAAAATACCTTTTCAAGAATATAATTCAAACTTTTAATAGCAGGCACATCTAGTCTTCTGAAAATATCAATTTATCAGTCCAATTTGCCTCTATTTTATAAAGACAATTATGTACGCTATAACATCGACAAGATGCAAGAGATGAATTGGTGTTCCTAGAATCACCTGGGAAGCCATTACAAATGCCCATGCCTAGAGGCTCCAATGATACAACAGAATCTCTAGAAGCATGGCCACGCTTGGGTGGTTCTTAATAGTTCCCAGCTGATCAAATGTGCAATCAGGGTTGAGAGCCACTGAGCTTAGAGATAGAAGTATGTTCTTTTTATACAATCAGTCAGCCCCCTTTCCCTCAGGTAAAGTACACACACACACACACACACACACACACAAAGTTCAGCAGCTGCTGAACATTTTACATTTTTCTGTGGAGCTGAAAATATAATAAGTGCTATGGTATATAATTGCTATATTGTACATGCATAAAGAGAATAGTTTCATGATCTTGGGAAAAAATTGATATTTTTATGGAGTCCAATATGAAATGTCAATCATTATAGAACACAATGTGCTCACAATTTTAATTCTATTTAATACCAGAGAAATATTGACCTTGATTATACAACAGGAACTGATATTCTTAAAGATTATTTTGTTGTTTTATTTCTGTATACTCTTGATTTTAGCATTTGTGGTGAATTCCAGGCACAAAAACTGCGGCCATCTAGTTCATGGATCAACTACCCACTTATTTAGAATAAAATCCTTATAAAATTTCTATACCAAATGTCACATTTTTTTCTATTCTAAAATAAATCTAGGCCGGGCGTGTTGGCTCACACCTGTAATCCTAGCACTCTGGGAGGCCGAGGCGGGTGGATCATTTGAGCTCAGGAGTTCGAGACCAGCCTGAGCAAGAGCGAGACCCTGTCTCTACCAAAAAATAGAAAAAATTAGCTGGACAACTAAAAATATATAGAAAAAATTAGCCGGGCATAGTGGCGCATGCCTGTAGTTCCAGCTACTCGGGAGGCTGAGGCAGTAGGATCGCTTGAGCCCAGGAGTTTGAGGTTGCTGTGAGCTACGCTGACTCCATAGCACTCTAGCCCGGGCAACAGAGTGAGACTCTGTCTTGAAAAAAATAAAAGAAATAAAATAAAATAAATCTATTTGTTAGAAATAAGAGAATGGTAAATATAACAATAGGATTTTTAAATTAACAACATACAGCACATTAATACATTTTATCTTTATAGTCCTATTTTAACATTCAAATTTACCAATCTAAGATGAATACATCTAACAGAGCAATAAGCGTAATCAAGATGATGACAAATCAGTACCGTAAATCTTTTGTTGAAAAGATATTTGTGAACGAGTTTGGAAAACAAATTGCAGGTTTTAACTACTAGGAGAGTTTTGGGTGTTATCTAAAGAAGATATTCCAAAAGCTCACTTAACAGTGAAGGTCCAAAACAAGTGATTGTAACTCGCAGAATGAATTATAAGCAGCAACCAAAAACTGACCATCCAAAGCCAATGATAATCGGAAACAAGTCAGAGGATAAGAGAGTCAAAAAAATAAAATATTTCCATAGACTCTGAACACAAACGTCACTTGGTCATGGAGAATGCAGTGTGTGGATTACAAACCGGCCTATACAAAAATAGAGTTGACAAAGTGATTTTTTTTTTACAAAGTGAGTTTCTTAAAAGTAAATGAATGGTCCCAACAAGGTGGAGTAGCCCCATTCCTCCCAGATATTTAGTCTTACAACTAAAAATGCCTCGACATAACACAACAACAAGCATAGCAAGACATTGAAAAAGCAAAGAGCCTAGAGACTTCAGAGCTAGGAGAATGACAAGACAATGAGTTTTATGGGTTTCCTTTTTGCCTCTCATAAATCCTGAAGAGAGTGCTGAAGAGGTCTACAACCAGGATCTGCCAACAGGCACAGACAGAATAACCTCCAGGGAAAGCTTGTCCACAATAGCAAAGGACTGGGAAAAGAGTGGGGTAACAACAGAAAAGCTTTTTTAGCAATATCTGCCCTACACAAGCTAAACACAAACCTAAAGATGCACACACACACACACACACACACACACACACACACACACACACACACACCTCTCACAGTTTTAGTGGGAATAGGAGAAAGTCAATCTTCCTCTTTCACTCTACCTTGCAGAGGAAAGTGCTAGCCTTCAAATACAATCTCATGAAGGACTTTGCTATTTATGTCATGTTCTCTGTCGTATAGGATATACTTGCCCAACAACCTTAACAGGTATCACTGATCACCTGAATGATAGCTACGCAAGCTGTATGCATGTGACTTGGAAATATTGATTCCCTTTATACTTTTGAGTAATACAAGTATTGTAATGCGATGTATGAAGGGAGGCACAGCATTCCTGAAGAATTTGGAATGTATATTGCATGAATTTTTAATTAATACAAAATTATACGGGGAGCAGAGAAATAGGGGCACATATGTTCAAGTTAAATATATAGATGATAGGTAAAAGATAGTGGTAGAAAAAAATGGGCCAAGGAGAGGGAAACTTTGTTTTAATTAACCCATTGGCTAAAATATCCTTTAACTTTGGGAGAGAGAAAATCATATGATAGGAATCTGTCTTGGTAAATGCTGAGAACATTTCTGCTTAGGAAGAAGAATTTTTCTCTATATTTTTTTGTTTCCCCTAGGTGAACCAACTCTGGATACGTTTTCAGTGAACAAATTAAATTCTAAGGATATGCTTCTGAGTTTTCAATTATCTTAGGAGGAACTGGTAATTCATGAACAGTATTTCTTTACCACCTGCAGTTAATGTAATGAGATCCCATATCTTTCCACATTGCATAACAGCAGCTTCCTGTTAGACTCAATATTTCAACTTACTTGGATTTGCTTCGAGGCAATCATATATGTATGTATGTGTGTATATCTATATCCGTGTCTGTATCTGTGTATTTATCTTTCTTTTCCACAAGGAAAAGAGTTCCTTAGGCAGTCCTGAGTTTTTTCATGCTGTTTTTTGTTGGTTTATGCGACAATATAGCTGTAATTACACACCATTTAATAGAAAAGATAGTAACACCATTACCATCCCCACTTAAAATAAGGTATTTTGGTTGTGGATGGGCAAGCCTATAACTATTAGCTTAAAATGTCTCAGATTACTTCCATTCAATGTTTGCCATGATTACATTTAAGTACAACAACAAGTGGTGATAACAACTATATAAAAGTGACTTAAAACGTGCTGGGATAATATGAGAAACAAAGGATTAAGACGACTTGAGCAGAATGGGCATTTTTGTTTGTCTTGCGCTGTACTCCCTGCAGTCTTCCTGCTTTCAGTCTGAACTGACTGGATACGAATTTGGTCAATTAGAAGGACTCATGGTGATTTAGGCTAAATTGAGAATCTATGGCTTAGGGCTGTTAAGGTTCCCAGAGCTGTTTTCCTAGAGTGTTATGTCCTACCTACACACTTTACAAAATGGAGCTACTAATGTAAGGAAGACTCAGATGGGTAATTTTTGACACTTGTAACACAAGTCCAAACTATGATTTCTACACTTTGTGGCATTTGAATTTATCTAAGCTCTAATCAAAACAGCACCCAGTGTTTCTTGCCCAAAGGCAGCTCATCTTTTTGACAGTCCCATTTCCATTTACCTGTTATCATTCTTCCCTCTGGAAACGTTATAATTATCTTTGACACCTCCTCCTCCCTCACCCTGAAAATCAGTCAGTTGCCAACTTTTGCAGTTTCTCTCTCTGTCATGTGTCTTCCATCCCCTCTGTCGGTTTTCTGTGCTAGTACCCTAGAGGAGAACCTTATTATTAATATGTTTTGCTTGGCCTACTCTGGGCCATTTAATTTATCCTCCTGACAATAGCCAAATTTGATTTCCTGAATTTCAATTCATGTTTTACTACTTCCCAAGTCAAAAAGCTGAAAGGTCTCCCTTCTTTAAGTCCCCACAATATGTTCTCAACCTTACTTTGCAGTATTACTAGTGTTCTATACTTCAAGCCATTAAATAGCTGATTATCAAAATATGGTCAGAATCCTAAACTTTACTCTTGCCTCTTCAACCTAAAATGCTCCCTCTAAGTAGCTACCCTTCTCATCATAATCATAACCACAAAATATTTTGTTCTCAACCTGTTACAGCCCAACCAGATTCATTGTTCAAGAGGAAACAAATACCCTGAGACCCAGAAGTTACAGTGGAGAAAGAGTTTATATCGCAGGGCACCATGCGAGGATATGGGAGGAATTTCTCAAATCTGTCTCACCAAGAATTTGGGAGCCAAGGTTTTTAAAGATAGTTTGGCAGTGTTCATGGGAATGTAAATTAGTGCAACCACTGTGGAAAACAGTATGGAGGTTCCTCAAAAAACTGAAAATAGAACTACCATATCACTCAGCAATCCCACTGGTGGGTGTATATTCAAAGAAGGAGAAATCAGTATATCAAAAAGATATTTGCACTTCCGTGCTTATTGCAGCACTATTGACAATAGCCAATATTTGGAATCAACTTAGGTGTCCATCAGTGGATGAATAGAAAGAAACCGTGGTACGTATATACAATGGAATATTATATAGCCACACAAAAGAATGGAATCTTGCAATTTGCAACAACATGGGTGGAACTGGAGAACATTATGTTAAGTGAAATAAGCCACGCTCAGAAAGACAAATCTTGCATGTTCTCACTCATATGTAGGAGCTAAATATTAAAAACAGTTGATCTCATAGGGACAGAGAGTAGAATGATGGTTACCAGAAGCTGGGAAGGGTAGTGGGGCGTGGCGAAGAATGTGGGGACAGTTAGTGGGTGCAAAAATACAGTCAGATAGACAGAATGAACAACATTTGATAGCACACCAAAATGATCAAAGTAATCAACAATAAGTTAGGATATACTTTAAAATACCTAAAAAAGTAGAATTGGGATGTTCTTAACACAAAAAAGTGTTAAATGCCTGAGGTAATGGATAGCCCAATTACCCTGATTTGATTAATTCGCATTGCATGCCTGTATCGAAACATCACAGGTACCCTATAAAGATAGACAATTATTATGTATGCATAATAATTAAAAATTTAAAAAAATAAAGATAGTTTGGCAGGCAAAGTGCTAAGTAATTAGGTCTGCTGATTGGCCGGGGATGAACTCATAAGATCAAGAGGCAGAAGTTGCCCTCTTGTGCTTAGTCAGTATCCCGATCACAAGACCAGTTGTGTTGGGTTCCTTGGTATGGGCCACTGATCTGGTTGGGTCAGTCGATCCACCAGAATGCAGGGTCTGAAAAATATCTCAAAGACCAGCCTTAGGTTTCACAAGAATGATGTTATCTATGGGAACAATTAAGAAAGCTAAGAATCTTCATGACCATGAAGATTTATGTGACTTATGTGACTCCTGAGTAGTAAGTAATTATAGGAAAGCAAGCTAGCGAACAATGGCTGTTTTTTTCAATGCACACACACGCACACACACGCACACACACATATACACATACACACACATACACACACACACACACACACTGTTTTTTTTAACTATGCCGATACATTTGCAAAGTTCAGGCACCTACTACAGCTCCCACATTATGGCCATTTATTAATATTATAAATGGTGATTTCAGACCTATTAATTGTAACCTAAATAGCCATACATCTAGAATGCCTTTGTGGATACCACCCATGCTCAAGCTCAAGCCCTGTTGTGTGGACCTTTTAATTCCCCAAGGCATTTAAATATACCTCTCTTTGGCACTTACCTTACTTTTTCTTTATTATACTATATGTGATTCTGAATTTGTATACCCCCCGGCTCTCTGTCTCATCCATGAGCAGGAAGCAAATTCCTCACAGGAATCTTTTGATATCATGTAGTCATTTTACATATAGTAGGATTTTAAATAAATTTTTACTCTATCCAATAATTGATGCTTTTTCCAACTTATAATTTTTCCTGACTGAAACATTAGCCAG
Organism: Avahi laniger; assembly: GCA_963575035.1. Lineage (NCBI taxonomy): Eukaryota > Metazoa > Chordata > Mammalia > Primates > Indriidae > Avahi > Avahi laniger. The sequence goes on from CAUYSK010103085.1 coordinate 12,086, forward strand.
TGTGTATCCCATAATCTTTTTCTTTTTCTGTAAATTAAGTATCAGTTTCTTGCCCTCTTATTTCAGAGAAAAAAATAAATCATTTACATTGAGAACCTATTATTTCCCATTGAGTTAATTTGGCATATATAGAAATTCTATCAGTGCTACAGAATAGTAAACTTTCATATCTGTACTTACAAAATTACTTTAAAATAACTTTAAATGAAAAATCAATGAAAATAATATGATGTTTCCACCAAAGAGAAATGGTGGTAATCGCTCATGATTTTCTAAGGGGAAAACAACATTTAGGAATGTCATTTTCTCATGAGATTTATGGTAGAAATGAGCTGAATGCAAATCATAAAATTCTGCTCAAATACTGTTATTTTTTCAAATATTACAACAATACCCTTTACATTTTTTTTGCAAAATTCACCTGTTATTGTAATGTTTATTATTTAATGTGGTATTTATAACATCTTGAGGTCTAAATTTTAGAAATTAAGAAACTGGGACCCAGAAATATTAAGCAACCAGCCAAGATTACAGACATAGAGAATGTCAGAAGTAGGACTTGAACTCTGACCTTTTATTTAAATAATATATACTTATTTCATATCATGCTAAGACTCTCCATAAAAGCCAAATTAATTCATTAGGAAATAATAGAAATTATTGACATAAAGCCTAACAATTTTTTATTGGAAATTACTTTTGTTGAAGATAAACTGCTTTGCTCAATAATTCTCATTCAACAATTTCAGACTTTATTTCTTCCCATGCTACATTTCCTCATTCATTGGTTTAATTTTTTCACCAGATATTTATTGATCATTTATTATATGCCAGTAACAGTGCTGGGTGCTGGATAGAATGATGAATAATGCAGACATGGATGCTTTTTCGGGGCAGAGATTACAGTTTAGTGAGAAAGGCAAAAAATAACTAGTTCCATTTCTGGAAGTGTGGGCAACCTGCCCACTGAAAACATTAAAAATACTAGATGAAGTTTTTAAAAATATTTCAAATTCCATATTGAATGAAGATGACCATAAATTAAGAAATATTCAGAAGCTCAAATCAGAGCGAAAGTGGGAAACCAAAAAGATAAATGTTTTCTTAAGTTGGCTCCTATTTGGGGCTTTCTGCTGGACCCTGGTGAGTGTCATTGAACCGGTGACATGCAGGCTGGAGAGAGCCAAGACAGTGACCCTCATAGGAGACCCGTCTTAAAACTGTGTTCCCCGAAGGCAACCCCTTCAGAATAAGTGTAAACTAGAAATAAGGCAAACACTCAGGAGGGAACATTTTTAAAAAGTTTTTCTGTAATTGGGCAGAGAGAAAGCAAAAATCTCTCCTTACCATTTAAAACCAAAAGTTAGTCCTCCCATGCATTTGCAAGACAAAGGCTTGCTGTTGGTGTCACACACAAATCAGAGAAATGCAAATGAAAAGCAGGTAATATTTCACAGAGGTTAGATTTACAAAACTTAAATGTTAACAATAACCACTTTGAAAAATATAAAGTCAGTACTTGTTAAAATTGAAGATGTCTGTAATCTAGGACACACAAATTTTGTATCCAGAAATATACTCCTGAGAAGAACTTTATAAATGTGAATAAGGTAGCTTACACTAAAATATTTATTGCAATACTGCTTGCAATAGGAAAAAAGAAAGAAAAATACAATAGAATATTGACAGGAAAAAGGCAAGTCAGAACAGGACACACAAAATACACACTTTATGTGAATGAATATATTGTTTATGGGCACATATATGAGGTAAAATTATAAAACACACTGACAATTGATGTACAACAAATTCAGAACTGGGGAAAAAGGGGAGGAAAAGGATGCTTAAGGCATGGCAAAATATTACTATTTGTTAATATTATCATTATTTTGGTGCCTCCTGAATATTTTCAATATTGTACTGTTAAATGTAAAATTTTGAAAAGAAAATAACTGGGACTAACCACATTACCTAAAGAGAAAAAAATAATATAATCATTCTAATAATTTCAATAAAAACACTGGGTAAAATTTGACTCCCATTTATGATTTCAAACATCTTAGAATATGAGATATAGGTGGAATTTTCTTGACTGTATGAAGGGGATTTACTAAAACACTACAAAAAGTTCATATTTCGGTATAAAATTTAGCAGTGCTCTAAAGTCAGTGATTTAGAAAAATACATGCTATCATCCTATCTTTTCAAAACTGTGCTGAGAGTCCTTATTGACCCAAAAATTAAAGTTAGAAGGAATGGAAAAGAAGAAATAAAATTTTTATTTTTTGCAGATAATCAGTTGAACTTAGTGACAATTTCTAGAACAAAAAGAGTCTGGTTGGGAGTTGGTTATAAGATCGATATACAAATATCATAGTATTTCTATGCAGCAGCTACTTACTCTAAAACACAATAAAAAGAGATTCCATTTTTAAAAGCAACAACTCTTTACAGTGCCTAGGAACATATCTAACAAAATGTGTCCAAGAAATATAATCACACAAAATATATCTGAAAGGCTAAAAAATGACCTAAATAAATAGAAAGTTGTTCTTGTATGGAAAGGATAAATATTACAGCTTTATTAATTTTCTGAAAGTCAAGTCTCTAACAGGGTATATCATGAAAAATGAATCTAAAATTCACATGGAATAATCTATTCAAAATTGAAGAATGAATTTTAAGAGATGGTGTATGCAAGATGGAAGGGGAGAGTGAAGACATATCCTAGAGATATTCCAGCATATACAGTATAAAGTGTTATTAGCACAGTCATAGCAAGTAGCCCAATGAAATAAAATGAAACTCTTGAAAATATATCCATATCTATATAGGAAACTTGGCAGAGGATTTAGAGAACACCAAATATAATAAAATAAATAACTGATAACTCAGTAAATGGAATTGGTAAAATAAACTCTCTATAGACACAGGAAAATATACAGTTGATTTTTCTCTCACAAAATACACAAAAATATTTCCTAATAGATTCAGACCTAAATGTGAAAAGTATTAATAAGAGAATACATAATTTATATTATTGGACTATGAAAATATTTTAATAAACAAAAACTAGAATACACAAAGAAAAGATTTATAAATTTGCTAAATCAAAACTATAACTTGTCTGTGACAAAAATCGACAAAAATAAGTTTAAAGATAAGCCACATATAGGGAGAAATTATTTCCTATACCTATATTCACAATGTCTAGTTATTGAAAACATATAAAAAATTTTCTTAAATCAATAAAAAAAAGGACAAGTAGTTCAATAGAAAATGGAGTAAAGCATTGGAACAGACAAGTCACAAAAATAAAGAAAACAGAATGGATATAGCATATTAAAATATTCAGTCTTGTGGGTAATCAGGCTAATGCAAATCAATCCAACAATGAGATATAATTTGAAATCCATAAATATGCATAAACTTAAAGTCCAGTAAGTCCAGTAACAGTAATATTGGCAAGAATATGGGGAAATACTTTCATGTGGTGATTATTGGAGTTTTAATACCTATAAGATTTTGAAGAACAATTTCTTATAATTTTTAGCAAACTTGAAGATGTAGGAATTCTATAGAACAGAGACTCCCCTTTTTGTGCATTTACTATAGAAAAATTCATATGCATGCACTTCTACACACATGTGAACACATATACAAGTATGTCCAAAGAATCTTATTGTAGTATTACATGTAATAACAAATAATAGATATACTCATCAGTAGAGAAATGGATAAATTGTTGTACATTCATACAATGGATTCCTATACAGGAATTTTAATGAAACTACATGTATTGACACTGGTAAATGTCATTAATATTATGTTGAATGAAAAAAAAGTAGCAAGTGATATAAGAAGTAAATATTGCACAAATTTAAAAATCAATACTGTATATCATTTAATGTAAGTATTAAAAATGCATGAATATGAAGGGAAAAGATACAAACAAATATCTGAATAGCAGTCACTTTTGTGAAAGAATGGAGAAAAAAGAATGGGTTGTGGGAAAGATGCTTCTGTTGTTATCTTGTTTTAAAACAAAAAAAAAAGCAAAAGAGTTAGGAAAATATGGCAAACTTAACATTTATTAAATCATAGTTTTCTGGCATATTATTTTATTTGTTTTTCTATTCAATTCATAATTAAAGACTGAGTATATAGTAAAAATAAAAAAGCAATAATCATGATCAATTATGATGACAGTTAAAGAAAATATGGACTGATAGGAAAACAAACAGTAGTAAACTCTGAAATAATCTACAAAAGTAAGAATAGTATCCCAGTAGAAACTCCTATCTGAAGGATGGATTGAGTCAGCAAGTGAGGGGTTCCTCAGGGAGCCGGATGGGGAGAGGGTTCAGGCAGAAGAACATCAGATATAAAATACGTAATGTAAGAGAAATCAAGAAGGAGTCAATTAAGTAAGAGTCATGTATACCTAAAGTAATGTTTTTCAAACTTGTCTGACCATTAGAGTCACCTGGGGAGCTTTAAAATTTTACTGGGTTTTCTCAAACTTCAACATAACTGTAAATTATCTGAGGATCTTTTTAAAATGCAGGTTCTGATTTGACAGGTCAGTTCCTACCAAATTCTGATTTAAATTCAATATTAAGAATATCAACAATAAACCCATAGAATATTAACAATTAATTATGAAAAGTGATAAAAGAGGTTCTATTTTCAAAAGCAACACATATGTCATAATACTTAGGCATAAATCTAACAGTATTTGTTGAAGAATTTTAGTCACAAAATTATATAAGATATTGATATCTGAAATGTACAAAAGTTACCTAAATAGAGAGCTATCTCATGAACTTGAATGAAATTTTTAAATATCACAGAGGTGTCATTTCCCTAGAAGTCATATCCCCAATAGGTTTATTGGTGTCGTGCCCTAGATTTTTCATCTCTAACAAGGTTTCAGGTGATGCTAATATTGCTGGTCCACATAGCAAGGCTAGAATGTAGGGATGTATGTGTGTTTGTTGGTGGAGAGAGGGGAGGTATGAGGTTAGATGTGGAAAGTGTCAGGAGATAGAAAATGGAAAATAGGCAAAGGTTAAGTCTTGAGGGACTCCTGGAAGTAGATCTGAATTGATCTTAAGAAAAATAAGAGAAATATAAAGCATTTCAAATCAAAGAATGACATGAACAAATTTTTGCTTCAGATAAAGCACTTGGCTGCATACAGTGGTGTGTGAGAATGGATTGGGAATGGCCCAATGGAAGTGGTGGAAGGAATTGAGGAAGTGTTTGTCAGAATTTAGGTGAAAGATAATGGCCAGCACTAAAGAGTGGAGACATATATGTCTCCATCATGACCCTGTATTCACTTTCATAGTGGTCTTCCTTGCGCAAGCTCTTGAGGCACAATTAATGATTTTTACTTGAGCTCTTGCTATCAATAGAATGAGTTTAGAAGATAAGGTAGAAATTTTTAAAATTGAACTGCATGCCATTGTTGGTATTCTGAGATATGTATTTTCTTCCTATTCTCAATTTCCAGAATAAGTTCCCTTGTGGTGACCTATATATAATAATAATATATACTTTATAAGATTGTAAGAATTTAGAAATAATATTTCAATTAGCACAATTTTATTCCAGGTTACATATAGTACATGATCGAATGAATAGCAGCTTTTTAAATTATTATCGTCTGTACGTAAGAACAATATCCCACTCCCCTTCTACTTTGACATCACAGTTTGAAAATACAGGATGTATATAGACTTATGAAAAGTTCTGACCTGAAGGCTATTGATTATATACTGTATTTGGATATAATAGCCTTTGGAATTTCAGAGACTGGCCAATCTCATTTTCAGATAGCTCCATGTGTGATATTTTTATGTCATGTTGTTATATTAAATGTAAGGACATTTAGATGAAAGAATAATCTTTCTGTTTGCCTTATTGGCATTTCTCAGATTTCCTGCACCTAATTTTATCTCCTATTTGAAAAGAGTGGGAAAAAAATACTCTTCTCAGATTAGGCTAACAAAACTTCAGTAGAAACCCTCACAAATCAGGCCCCCTATGCAGTAACAGAAACACCTGGAAACAGCATGTGTCTGGTACCACGGCCAAACAGGAGTAGAAAGAAGATCTATACATCTGTCAAAAATGGTTACTCAGAAATGGCAATTTGATCTAGGTTCTGAGAAATATTGAGTCTTACACTGAAGTGTTGAAGTATAATTTAACTTCTGCGTGGGCAAGGGTAAAATTGGTATCCCTGCTTTCTTTTGTGTAGAGCCTAACATTATTGCCCCATTCCTAACAAATGAGTCAATGAACAGTCCCCAGGGAGCAGGATTTACAAAAAAGGTGCACAATTCTTTCTTGTAAATCAATCCAAACTGCTTTTATTTTCAAGGAGAAAAAACAGGAAAATTTTCACAGGATTTATAGGATATGAATTTAATCTATTGTTGCTTTGAAAGTAGACCACAGCATTTCGTTTTTTAAGACGATTTTTGTTATTTTTAGGAATATAATAAAATTAATAATGCTGATTAAATTTTAAACATTCAAACACTCTTTAATGAATTGTTTTGTTAAAATTTATTCAAGGTGGGGATACATTAGTTGGTTGAGTAAGACTGGGACACATGAAGAATATAAGGCAATAAATAGAAAAGCATTATGAGGAATTGTATGGAAAGATTTATGAACTACTTTAAGTCGTAATAATTAAAAATTTGAATTTTATAATGAAGTTTAATGAAACTAAATGTAATCATTAATACATTATAAATATGTAAATAATAATGATAATGAAATTCAAAACACAGCTAAAATAACCCCAGAAAGTCAAACTAATGAAAAAAAAATCCTTTTCATAGTAGTATTTAAATATGTGTAATTTAGATAAAAAGGAGAGAGAATTTAATTATTTCAATAAATATAATTAGATGTAGCATATATAGGCAATTTGTGGAAACAGGAAATATGGAAATAGTTAATGAATATTCCATGGGATTAATGTAAAAGTGTTAAATCCACAAATTGCGTACTTATACTTTTAACCTAATCATCTGTAGATAATTGATTTTTGTGGCTGTGTAACAAATTTGGGCACATTTCATAATTATTACTAATTTCAGTATCTTTTTACATATTCGTTATGCTCTTTTATATACTTCAAAATTTTCCATAATAATTCCTTCTACTGGTTTGACTTTAGAGGACTAAAACTCACCTTACCTTAAGAAATCAAGTCTAACATTTGAAGTTTGGACTTGGAGGGGCGGGGGAGCAAAGGCATCATACGTAACCTAATCATCTGTACCCCCATAATATGCTGAAATAAAAAAAAAGAAATCAAGTCTACAGCACAAAGTAGAGCACTGTAATTTACAAGCTGTGTACTGAAAATCACAATGCAGATGAGATCAATGTCCACACGCCCAACAAGCCCCAGTCTTAGGCTTGCTGTGCTGTTGGTGTATGATGCAGAGAATGTACCTTCTTTGGCTAAAGTTTTCTCATCTGAGAATTAAGGGGATAATTCTCTTAGGAATTATTAAGAAGATCCTAAATTCTCCTTTGACTCTCCCAAGAGTCTATTGTAATAGCACCCCAAATGTGAATATACTCCAGAGTTTTATCCATAGAGATAAACTTAAATGATAATCTATAGAGGGGATTGTGATGCTTCACTATGTTTTTCAGGATATCAAAAGGTTATCATCACAAAAAGAAAAAATAAAAATATATGTAGAATTTTTAGAGCTGGAAGAGACTTTGGAGCTCAATTGTTTTATTTTGTTGTTGAGAGAATTGACATGGAAGTAAATTTTTCTTGCCCTGTCTCATAGCCGTGGAAGGTAACATTAGTACTAGAGCCCAATTCTTTTGACTGAATGAAACAGAAAGAATAGAATATTTTCTGATCAATCTGTATGTATGAATGTCATCATTTTTCGTAGAATCCTTCTAGGAATTGCGTGCACATTTTCAAAAGCAAAATATAATGTGTATGCATAAACAGGCTAAAAACAACACTTAAATGTGTATTTGTCATCCCTTTTCTTGGAATCACTACATTTTATTTGAAATTATAATAATTATTTCATTATGTAAATGATTCATATGTTTTACAAATGTTTTTTCCATATATACATCTGTGGTTACTTTAAGGCCAAAATTTTTCTTTGTTTTTCTGTACTCAAAGACAAATATATAACTGATTTTGTAATTTTTTGTATGGTGATACACAGAGAATTTTCTTTCTTCCTCTCTTGCTTCCTTAAATATGTATTGACTATCTTCCATGAGAGAAGAATTTTGCCAGGTACCAAGGATATGGGAATGAACAAAATAGACACGGTTCCTCCCCTTGTGATTTTTACAAGATAGTGCAGAGATAGGTCACAAAAATTAATATGTAATTGTAATTTTGGTGATTGTTTTATAAATACATATAAGATACTATAGACAATATAGAAGGACTAATTTAGAGAAAGGTAGAGCAATGGGAAGGATCAAAAATTGACTTTTGAAAAAAACGACATTTAAGACCGACTTGCAGAACGAGTGTGTGTAAGGTAAGGCATAAACATTTTGGTAGGGTGGACAAAATACTAGAAGACTTGAACTGAGAAAGAACAGGCCAGTTTGAATCACTCAATGGATGGTAGGAGCTGAGAAATATTGAATGAGGGAATACATTTAAGATGAGGCAGAAAAACGGCGCTGCACTATTTTTTCTCTGAAATTTCATGGTATTGTGAAGATAATTCTCACACTCTGCTGATTTTCCTGCAGAATACAATTTTTTGTGTCTTGTAAGTTTCACAGCCTGAAACTTCTACATTCCCAAGAAATGTTCCATCAGCCATAATTGTTCAACAAATCTTGTTTTTACATTCATATGTGTTTTATCTTATTTAATCTTAGTAATATATGCCCTGCCTCAGTGGTTCCCAGCCTTTTTGGCACCAGGAACTGGTTTCATGGGAGACAATTTTTCCACAGAAGGGGGTCAGGGATATGGTTTCAGGATGATGCAAGCACATTACACTTATTGTGCATTCAAACCTCTCTGCTAATGATACTCTGTATTTGCAGCTGCTCCCCATCACCACCTCAGCTCCACCTCAGATCATCAAGCATTAGATTCTCATAAGCAGAACGCAAACTAGATCCCTCCCATGGGCAGTTTACAGTAGGGTCAGGGCTCCTGTAAGAATCTAATGCCGCACTGATCTGACAGGAGGCGGAGCTTAGGCAGCCATGCAAGCGATGGGGAGGAACTGCAAATACAGGTGAAGCTTCACTCGTTAGCCTGCTGTTCATCTCCTGCTGTGCAGCCCAGTTCGTAACAGGCCACAGACCAGTACTGGTCCGTGGCCCAGGGATAGGGGACCCCAACACTACCTAGAAGATCAGCTTCATTTTCCCAGCAACTTTGGACAGACTTACAAATCTCTGCCACTGTCCAGGCTTTTAAGATGAACAAATTTTGAAAAAGTTTGAAAGAAGGAAAACAAGAAAAAAAGGATGAAAGGAAGAAAAGAAAGAAGAAAAGAAAACAGGAAGGAAGGAAGGAATATTGCCCTTGGATATTACTGGCCACTTTTGAGGCTTTCTGGTATACTTACTAAACTGAAGCAAAAAAACTTCATCACTCACTGTTATGAAGAATTCCAGTACTGATTGAATTGATTCAAGTAATTTGTGTTTTCTTTCACTGAACAGATACTGAACCTCTACTATATACGAAGATCTCCATTTTATAAATGACAAATAGTTTTTAGATGGTCACAAAGATAGTAACTGGATTTTCTGTCTCCATACGGGAAGTACCCTGGCAGAAGAGCAGTTGTTTTAGTAGACAAAGTATTGAGTACAATATAAATTATCCATGAATTACTTAACTTTGATATTTCTGACATCCGGTCATCATCTTCCACCTCCCCAAGTACTCTCCCAGATGATTCGATATCTTCATTCGATGATATTAAATTTTCTAAAAACTGATTTTCTTCCCCTATATTATAAGGGGTAGGGTAATCCATAGCTTAACACATTGCTACAGCCAATTCTTTTTACACGTGTTTCTTGTTTTTTTATTTCACCATATGTCCAAGAACCTGATATACTTTGGAGATGCTTAATTCTTAGGACACCCTAGGGATCAAGTTATTATTTTCTTGCTAAGAGTTAGGTCATTAAACTTTGGAATATGTGCATATAGACTGGAAAGAACTCACAACAAACTGACAGAAGAATAAATAGTCTTTTGACTCCTATTGTGATATCCTTTTTATTAGAGAATACAACATGCCGAATTGAATAATCTTCTGGAAAGATAGTGATGATTAAAAAGATACTGTTTATGACTTGACATTCACCTTATTATCACAGCCATTCATCACCTTTATATTCCAATTAGCCTCTATCTTCCATCAATTAAGTTACGCCATTAAGAAATAAAATGCAGGATTATATCACTATAATGATAGAAAAATAGCAATCTGTGGCTAAAAATAAAGTTTGCAGGCTGCTCTGTTTTCCATTTCACTTTTTATTGAAAATCTTTTGCATAAATGTGTAAGATAACTGTAACAAATGCATCACTCTCTAGAAAAAGTATTTTCAAATAATAAAATAATTATAGAAAAAACTAAATTTACTAGCCTAAGAATATAGTCTAAGTTTACTATAACTGTGGAAAGAATTGATGGAGGGAAGAAGAAAACAAAGTATTCGGAATATGTAGAAACCCCTAGAAGAACTTTCTTATATATTAGCTGAAATGTGTATTACTTGTGTTATATGGTATTACATTACTTTACCCATTCGACTGTGTTATTTCTTCTTCCTTGACTGTCATTCATTGTGCAACCCAAAAGACGCAATGAAATGGAAAATGTGATATGGGTTTATTAGATACTGAATCTGAAGTGTTTTAAGCTAGTTTTTTAAGAATTATTAAAATATTCCCAAAATGTGTATCATGGCACACATAATGACGATGAAAAATTAAACTTATCAAAGACAGTTGTTCACATTCACTGACACCCCCACATTAATCGTTGCTAAAGTCGCTGTCTGTAAACAAAAGGAGCTTAAGAATTATCTTCAGTCTTTTTGTTAAACAATCGAGATTTTTTTCTTTTCTATCTTCTTGAATTTAAGAAGAGTAGGACTCAAGCGACTTGCATTAATAGTTTCATTTTTTTTCAGAATAGAAAAAAGCAATTCTTTATTCAACGTATATAAAATTGACTTCATGAGCAAATATTAATAATTAGAAAGGAATATAAAATAATGATAATAGTCTGAGGAAATAGTTTTAGATGTCAAAATGGAGAATATATTTTTTTGAAAAGGTTCTGGAAGAAGCTTAAATGGGTAAAGAGAGCAGCATTTAACTATCATTGTTATATACTGACTAGACTGGTATGCAGAAAAATGAAAATTGTTAACTGGATATAGTGGTAGATTTTTGGATGATTACTTTTTAACTGTATAAAACAATACCTCCACAACAAACACTTACAAGGAAAATTGCTTAGTATAGTCCTGCCCTTCTAAAACTTGAAATTTCTGTAACTGTCACAAAGAATGAAACTGTAAGTGCATTCTTAGGAATTTGTGATATCTTAGTGGATGGGAAAAGTTATCCCACAAACGTTCTTTTATGAAGTGGTAATTTGTAGAATTTGCACCCTTTCTCCAAACAGACAATCCGAAGTGATTCTGGGGATGTGTTTAATGAGGCAAACTTAGAAAAGTAATTAAAGATGTACTGTAGCCAAGTGAATTATCTGTGGCTTTCTCCTAAGAACACATTGAAGAACAGAAAACAGACTAAAGAAAGAAATTCCACCTGAGTGTTTTAGGCCTGGAATCTAACATCAAGCTGTTTTGCTACAAGTTTGGTCTGCAGGAAATAATGGAATATTTGAAAAAAAGCTTTGCTAACTTGTGATTTTGGTCTCTGAATTTCCTTTATCTCTTTTTAAATGCTGTCTTACAGTGTGTTTGCATGCATTATCTGCAGCTATTTACTTTGGCATCTCCCAAAAAAGTCCCCATAAAAGAGAGGCTCCTTCATCTTGGTCATATGTGCTGTAATATTGGGGCTTTTGGAGGAATTTGGTTTCAGCCTCTCACGGAAGATCCTGTTAGAGCATCGAAGCCTTCAACGGATACTCATTATGGCATAACATTAGCCTATTTTTAAAAAACTGCCAGGATCTCTTTTTAGGGTTTCAAGATCTTTTATTTTTAAAGTTAAGTATAAAAATCCTGCAGATATTGTTGATAGTAATGATCTTTCTCTAGTAAAAACTTATTTGGTGGAGTTGTTTTTAAGTTCTTAAAAAAATTTTATTAATATATAAAATGGTTGGTTATCTTGCTATCCATTAAAGAATGAGAGTTAATTTTATATGTATATTTATTTCAATAATATCAAGAATATATTTCATTGATAGAAAACTCTAGTACTGATTGTAACTAAATAAAATAAGCTAAGGTCTACAAAAACTGTCAAATTATTTTATATGTGTTTTCATCACCTTATTTTGTTAGTAACTATCAATGCAGTGTCTAAAACTATACAGCCTCAAAAAATTGAATAAAAAAATTTATTATCAAATTAACATACCTATGAAGAGTGGTAGCAAAAATTAAATACTAATATATAAGTCCATTTAAAAATAGGAAAGAATTAGTCTCTGTGAGCTTCTGTCATCAATTATGTTGGGAATTGGGCCAAATCTGTCTTCATGTATAGCAGTTCATATTCAGATACGTGGGGCTGCTCCTTAGAATTCTAGGCTGTAATTTATCCCACTGCTACAAGCAGCTCTGTTTGTAAAAGCAGTTCTGTAAAAGGGCTGTGCCTTGTATTTCAGAGAAATAAACATTGACGTAATTTTAAAATTAACTGCAGAGGTTCACAGACTGAAATTGTAAACATAAGTTTGTATCACTCATATTGGTTCTTAACAATTCATAATATTCATACTTGGCAGGAAATTTTGTTGGAACGTGGAGAAAAAGAAACATTAGAAGGTTTAAAAATATTTTTATTTGTTTCTAATGAGCTATTGTTTTCCTTACATGACTATTCATTCAACTTTTATTTTGAAACATTGCAAAAGGAAAAGTCTTATTTTTTTTAGCTTATCTTTATAGCAACACAGTAATTGAAACTCTTAAGAGTTGTATATAAACTACCCGATTAAAAAAATAATATTAGCTATTACTTGTTGAGTGCTTATTACGTTCTACATAATGTTCCAAAAATTTACTTGTATTATTTTGTTAAATACTGGCCAATTGTTCACTAGACAAGCTGGGGGGAAAGAACATATAAAATGTAAAGCATCTACATGAGTGAATTGGCCATGAATCCAAACTTTAGGATGGTTTTAATTGTTATCTTGGGCTGCTAAAAAGCATACAAATGAATTACCATATATCCTGGATTTTCTGGGTTAGAACTAAATTAATATATTCCCTCTCGTGTTTAAGATTGTGGGATATTCAGGATTGGAACGTTTGTCAAGCTATCTACATTTTAATGAAGATTCCCAGAACTTACGATAGAAAAGTAGAGGTGACTATTTTGAGATAAGGATAAAATCTGGCTTGTGTTGGATAACTCCAAGTTAACTTCTCAAAATCCCCTGGATCGGGAGTTAGAAAAAATTCAAGAACGATGACTCTAGAATTTTCAAAACCGTTAAAAATATAAAAGGACTAGAGAACCTGCAATCAGGTGATTCTTCTATAAAACATAGAGGGATCTTAGGTGGACGCTGTTTGCCTGAGACTATTATCACTGGGAATGACTCCAAATACAATAAATAGAAACAAACCATGTATATGACAGGAAAAATTAGTATAGTGAAAATAACATTCAAACAATATACAAATGTATAATATGATGTCTCCCTTTCAACTCTGACCATCTATCTCTCAGGGCAAACATTTTATTTGTTTCTGTATCATTCCCAGTATTATGTGTATAAAAATTTATGACCATTTTAAAGAGTTGCAAAATGAGAAATATAAATTGTTTAAAATGTTAGGATACTATACATACTATCTTTTGAAGACTGTTCCAAACAGTATATATAGTTATTCATTTTAATGGCTGTGTAATATTCCATTGTATAAATGTAGCATAATTTATTCAATCAACATCTTGCCATGCAGTCTTTTGATATTATAAACTATGCTGCCATCAATCTCCATGTAAATATTTGTCACATATCTTAGAAGCAGATTTGCTAAGTTAAGGTGTATATGTAGTTTTAATATTCATACATAATGCAAAATTTTCCTCTTGAGATATCATAACAATTTGAATGCTTATAATAAGTGTATGAGTGTTTTTTTCACCAGAAACCAGCACAAGGTGTTATCAAACTGTTTGATGTTTGCCAAACCAACAGATTAGAAATGGCCTCTCGTACTTTTAATTTGCATTTATTTCATCTTGAATGCCATTGAGCACTTTGTCTTAAATTTAAAGAGTATCTTTCTTAATTTTTTATAACTTCTATCATCATATATTTGGAAAATAGTTTTCCTAATTGTAGTTTGTCTTTTTATCATTAATTTTTAGCACGCATAAAATTTTAAGCTTTGTATATTTAAATTTGTTGCTCTTTTTTGTGTGTGAAATTTGGGTATTGGTAATACAGTTGTACTAACTCATTCCAATGAATTTTCAGTTTAAAATAAACTTAACAGCAGATTTTAATTAATTTTTTTTGAGAAAGACTTATTCTTAAAGTTTTGTGCTCAAGATCAGTTTCTCATTGAGAATGAAATTGCTAAATTCTTTTTTCCTTTGCTTACCCATCCTGGATCCCTCCTGATGTATTTCGTTTTGCTTTTTCTACTAGGAAGAACAAAGTTAACAGTTGCTTTCATTACAGTAACTATATTCAGGCTTTGTTTTTTCAAAGTAAGTCCCTTGGATTTTGTTCTTGTGTTTTTTTACTTCTTATCTCTGTACTTTTCTATACTTTATTTCAATTACCTTTGGATAAAGGAAGATAATAGTTATAATTTTAAATCACTTTACATATTTCTGTCACATATATTAACTAATTTGATTCCTATACTGAGCAAGCGTTCTCAACTTTATTTTGTTACAGGAGACAAATATGTGGGAAAATTAATGACTTCAAAAAATAGTATAGGCAATATGCGAACCCAAATATTCTGTTTCTAAATATACTA
This sequence comes from Avahi laniger, assembly GCA_963575035.1. Classification (NCBI taxonomy): domain Eukaryota; kingdom Metazoa; phylum Chordata; class Mammalia; order Primates; family Indriidae; genus Avahi; species Avahi laniger. The sequence goes on from CAUYSK010103085.1 coordinate 27,317, forward strand.
TGTTTTCTACTACATTATTCTCATCTCCACCCTAAAAAATATTTTATCTAAAATGAACAAAAGTCATGTTAACAGCTCTTGGGATGTGCTTTAATACCAATCATTTCACAGTGTTCCTAGGATGTATTGATCAAGATTCAGATATAAATAGGACTGAAAGAGCTCCAAGAAAGTTCACCATGGGAAAGTCAAAAAATAATTTATTAATATGAATGATTAGTTTAAATATATTCGTTAAGATTTAAGGTAGATACCGAATCTAGTCATACTTGCCAAATAAAATAGAAAGATGACTGCTAATGTATTCTGACACTCTTGGATTAAGGTCCCAGGAACCTAAGGTGCCATTTGTCAACATTTAAATTGATTTAGATTCACATTTAATACCCAATTAAGGCTGATATCGCTGTTATTGTAGATTTCAATTATCGAAGCCTTATATAATGGTTAAGTATATTAATTCCTCTCAATGCATTTGTTACTGCTTTTAAGCAAGAGCTCTTCTCCAGTTCCCTTTTAAAGATATTTCTCCTTGGTTTTCTTTTTCTTTTTTTTTTTTCTGATATCCTATGCCAAATGTGATTTCAGCTAAAGTACATAAACTTCAATACTTTGGAAACTAAATACATCTTTCACCTCTTCTCAGCATCATATTTCTGTTAGCTCCAAGTATATGTGACAAGATTGTCTCTCTTTTAGGATCACACTATGTTTATACTCAGTCTTAGAACTTGTCTTCATGTTTTCTTCTTCATTTTACAAAAATAAGAAATATAACAAAATGATCTCTAAGCACCTATCAGATCTGAAGTTCTATAATCCATCAAGAACTTAGAAGGTGGATATGTTTGAGAAACTAATTGGACTTCAGTGCAAAAGTCATCTTAGATGTTTATCAATAGATGTGCATGTTTTTTAATTTTTCTGTACCAGATAGATTGGTTTTACTGTTAGTACGAATTTTTTTATAGCTTTGAAAATTCCTCACTTATGCCTTAGGACACAAAGCGACTTGACATTACCCACATATAACACTTGAAAATGCAGTCTCTTGAAAGATGATCGGGAAATTTCTCACCGTAATCTCCCCCCTTAAATCAGTTTACATTTTCACAATTACCCTATTTTTATTTATAACCCTCATTTCTTTTCTCCCTAACTTACTACAAGTAATGCCAAATTTACCAGCTAGAGTTCATTCTTCTAAAAGAACGTATATATTTCCTTTTGAAAGATAAATAAAATTTTTCTGCAAACATACCTACAGCTTATCATTGAAAACATATCATGCATGCCCAAACACATTGCATACCACCTTTACTCTCCACTTACTCTATTAAATAAATGCATTTGATCTCACAATAGTTTTCCTTAATCTGATATGCTGCTTTGCAAAGAAGTAGTATGGTGTGCTGTACGTGTCAAAATCAAGGATAAAGTTGCACTTGATTCTATAAATCCTTAGATTCCTGAGTGTCTTGTGTATATAATAATATACATTAGGTTTGCTCTGATTTAAGAAGCCATGTGACTCAATTTTCCATGGTAGGAATTGTGAGCAAAATATAAACAAATTTTTTAAATGTACTTTAGTTACTTCATATGAATATAGGAATTTATCTCACAGTGAACAACCTCTTAAATCACAAAACACATGAAAAGCACACAAAACTTTCTTAATTTTGAGCATAATTAAATCAGTGTTATAATTAAATACTAAAGATTATTGCCTCTAGCACTGTATATCAGTATGTATATGAGTTGCTTATCTGGCCTCTCAGAAACAGATACACTATGCTTAACTGTATACCAACTCTCAAATACACACAAAGTTGGGCATTCTTGTTCTTGATCTTTTATGGACCTGTCTGAAAATCCTCAGGGACACAAAAAACATTAAAAAAAATTATAAATAAAAAAAATATTTTTTAAATATATCTCAGCAAAGGACAAACATTCTAGAATGCATGCTTAAAACAATATAAAATATTAACGGTCTGTTAATTCCATCTGCTTCCTATGAGAAGAGGAAAATGTATCATGGTTTCTCTTAGTGTCAGGATCCATAAAGAGAAATCCCCAAGAGTCTTTCAGAATAAATTTTCAGGAATAAATTTTAAGAAAAAACATGCAAGACCAATATGTGGAAACATAAAAATTTATTGAAGGACATAAAAGATGACTGGAATAAATGGAAAGTCATAACATGGGTCTGGATGAGAGGAGTCAGTGTTTTGATAATATCAATTTTCCCCAAATTATTGTATAAATCCTCAGAAACAAACACAAAATATTAATAAAATATTTTATGGATTCGCAAGGTTAATTCTAAAGTTCACTTTGAAGAAAAAATAATAATAGTCAAGAACTTATGAAAAAAGAATAATAAAGAGGGATGATTTCTGCTAACATATCAAATATAACAGCTGTAATCTACAGCTAGAGTAATTAAAATGACAACATTTCGGTGAAGAAATATACAAAAATCTAAGTATTAAAATAGAAAATCTAGAAACATACTAACGTATATGTGGGAATTTAGTATGATGTAGATGCAGATGGCACTTCAAAGCAATGGGAGAAGAAAAAACCTAGGAAAACTTAATATCCACTTAGAAATAAATTGCTAAAATATTATTTAATTGTTCTCTCTCATTATATGAAAGATACTTACAAATGGCTTAAAGACATAAATTTAAATTGTGAATTTAGTAGAAGAATCTATAGACTAAGTAGTTAATTATCGTGGGATGGTGAGAGTTTACCTGATTGAAATGAAGAATCCAGAAGCCAAAATATAATAGTTGGATATTAAAAAAATCCTCAATTCAGGATGACAAGGAACATCATAAAAAAAAAAAAGAAAAAGAAATTTAAAACTCCTCAACATTACTAATCATCAGGGAAATGGAAACTAAAATCACAACTAAGCTGGGGCGGCGGCTTGCGGCTGTTATTCTACCACTCTGGGAGGCAGAGGCAGGAGGATTGCTTGAGGCCAGGAGTTCAAGACCAGCCTGAGCAAGAGCAAGACCCCATCTCTACATAAAATAGAAAAATAAGCCAGGCGTGGTGGTGAGCGCCTGCAGTCCTAGCTATGTGGGAGGCTGAGACAGGAGAATTGCTTGAGCCCAGGAGTTTGAGGTTGCAGTGAGCTATGATGACACCACTGTAACTCAAGCCTGGGAGACATAGTGATGAGATTCTGTCTCAAAAAAAAAAAAAACAAAAAACAAAAAAACTCCAAAATAATAAAAATAAAATAAAATAAAACCACAATGAGATATCACCTCACACTTGTTAGAATGGCTATTACCAGAAAAACAAGAGATAAGTGGTGGTGAAGACGCAGAGAAAAGGGAACCTTTGCTCAATGTTGGTGGGAATGCAAATTAGTATAGCCATTATGGAAAATAGCAAGGAGGGTTTTCAAAATACTAAAAATAGAACTATCAAATAACACAGCAATCCCACTACTGGGTCTATATTTAAATGAAATAAAATCAGTATGTCAAACAGATATCTACACTCGCATGTTCATCGTAGTGCAGTGCAATGCCAACGCCAACATATGAAAGCAACTTAAGTGTCCACCAATGAACGATTGAAGAAAATATGGTATAAAACACAATGATTCTGCCACATAAAAGAATGAAATTCTGTCATTTACCATAACATGGATAAACCTGGAGGACATTATGTTAAGTGAAATAAGCCAGGCACAGAAAGAAAATATAAAATGATCTTGCCCATATGTGGAACCTAAAAAAAACAGTTGCCAGGGGCTAGGGAGATGTTGGTGAAAGCATGCAAAATTTCAGTTAGATAGGAGAAATAAATTTAAAGGATTTATTGTGAAACATGGTGACTGTAGATAATAATAATATATTGTATTCTTGAAAAATACTAAGACAGTAGATAAGTATTCTCACCACAAAAATGATAACTATGTGAAGTAATACATATGATGATTAGTGACATTTAGTCATTCCAAACCGTGTATATATACATATATATATGAAAATATGTTGAACACAATAAGTACATAAAATTTTATCTGTCAATGAAAAAAATTTAAAAAAACAACAGAAAAGATGAAATATAATACTAGGAAAAAGATGCCTATGAATTAATTTTAAATATTTCTTAAGGGAAATAAATAACATATATAAGAGAGAGAAAAAAGAAAGAGAAAAATAGAAATAAAACAGGAACAAACATCTATCACAGATAAAACAAAGGCTTATTATCCATCATAAATATTATAAATCCATCATAGATCTCATAAATCAATAAGAAAAAACCTAATATAAGAAATGAGGCAAATATATACATAGGCAATCCCCAGAAGAATGATTTGAAAATTGCAAAAAATATATAAGTAAATGCTTAACCTCACTGGTAACCAAGTAAATATATATTTATTTGTTGATTATCAGATTTGCAAGAAAAAATTAGAAATTAATAATATGAAGAATTGTGAAGGTGTGGGAAAATGAATATCTAGATTCATTTTAGAATGCAAATTGTCTGTCAAAATGTATTATGTATAGTTTCTTCTGACTGCAGAAGCTCCACTGGCATTTAGGGTTAGACATAATCATGGGTGTGTGTATGCATACATGTGCACATAGGTATAATTTTTAGGACCGTAATACTGGGAAAAAGTGGAAATAATCTATATTGTCATTAGTAGTATAAAGGTTAAGACATTATGTAATCCTAAATCATGGACTACTATATAGCTAGGCTTCCTTAAATGAAATAGTTGTATGTCTAGTATGAAATTATTTTTAAGATATTTTGAGAAGAGTAATAAAGCTAGCTGCATAACAACAGTGTGCACGATAGAATTCCGTTAATGTAAAATAGACCCACAACATGCACCTACATGTTTGTATGTGTTGTGTGTTTGAACATATATTAATAGAAACATCTCTAGAAGTAAATGCACCTATTTGATGATGATTATCTAAAAAGAAACAGTGACATTAAGATGGTGGTGATGGGATGGAGAGCAGAGGACTTTTACTTTCTATTCTATGTATCCTTTTGAATTTCTTAAACTTTAAGCATTATCCTACTTAACTTAATTATTAATGGACAATTTAAAAAGTGATAGATAAATGTAGTAGCTGTTTAGCACTATTGGCATTCAAAGACATCTTTTAATGGAAGACTAAACCAATATTTTGGGCATTGCATCAAGTAGGTAAGATCACTCTCGTTGTCACAAATACAAGGTTTTATTTTTGAATTGTTGGGGTCAGATATGAGGTTCAGGTCTCAACCTGGCATTCTAGTTATTTGTTTAACCTGAATGTCCTGACTGCAGAAAAAGCAGCCTGGTTGTTTCTCAGAGGGATGAGGAAAGATCAATGACACTCCCTCTCCATTTGCCTTAAAGCACAGAGCAGCCCGGAGGACACCCCCGGGCAGCTGGTGGTCTGAGAGCTTTTGTGTGCAGCAGCAGGAACCCATGCCCAGGATTTCATTGTGTTTGTTCTGAAAGAGCAGAGAGAGTCATCAAATCGCCTGAATAGAGGGAATATTTTTATTGAACCATCTAGTGAGCTAAATTAATTGAGCAATGGAACATTACAGTTCAATAGGTGAGATTATCAAAAGAAAACTGCCCCCTCCCCAGGGCAGGAGTCCCAGATGGGTGCCTGAGCTTTTCTGAGAAAAGTGATTGCTTCATGGTAAAAATATAATTGCCCCCTATTGTTACATTGCCCTTTAATGAATCCCATTCAGCACCTACATATGACAAATAGGAAGGGATGGTGTGAGAGAGGCTTGACAGTTACATCTGATGTTAAACCATATGAGACTACACAGCTTTGAAGAGACACTGACCTTTGTCTTGTCAAATCAAAGAATCCTTTCTTGGTTGCTTCAATAGGACTTTAAACACAAAACTTGAAGAATGTTTCATTTTATTTCAAATGACCCAAATATGTTCACTTAATCTTAGAAAAGCAATATGCAAAAGAGCTTTTTTTGTCAGAAAAACATAAAATATTAAGTAAAAGGAGCTACGTAATTTATTCAATCATTCCTTTATTAGTTGACCAAAAATTGTAGTGCCTATTAAAGGGCTAGATATAATGATAGGATCTGTCATTTAAGAGAATCACAGCTCTTATTTGGTACATAAAATATCTTCATTTTTAATGTTTAAACAGCTTAACTCTCTAATTAGTAAGGATGTTTCCAGCTGGAAGGAATTGAAAACTGAGCTCAAACTGGCTTAAACAACAATGGCATTTATTGGTTCTCATGTCTGGAAGTCCAGAGGTAGGGCAAGCTTCAGGGTTGATTTAATCTAATGTTTCCAGTGTTGGTTCATTGTGATTCTCTAGATTAGCACTGTCCAGTGGAACTTTCTACAATAATGGAAATATTCTTTCTTGGCACTATCCAATGTTAGCCATTAGCCACATGTGGAAGTGGAAAAGTACTATTGTAATTTAGGAACTATATTTTTTATTTTATTTAATTTTCATTTAAATTTGCATAACCATATAGGGCTAGTGGCTTTTGTATTAGTGCGATTCTACGCTATGCTCCTGACTGGGTACCATGTGACAGCACCCCCCACAGATGTATAATTCGGTGGCTGCAGCCAATAAAACATGAAACCATTCAGATCAAAACAAGGAATAGTTATGTGAGTTCACTTACAAGAGCAAATATCTTCTTTTCATGTTCTATTGGCCAAAACCAGATCACAAGCCCATTCCTGAATTGATCACTTGCAGAAAGATGATATGATCATTAGTCTTCTTGGGCCCATTCCTGCAACAGGAGTGGGATTGGTTTCCTCTGGGGTCCATAGGCAAGGTGCACCCCAAAGGATGAAAAATACTGTTATTTGCATGGGAGGAGGAAAAAGGGATTAGATGTTGCAAGAGCAACATATCCTTTCTAACCATATCCTTTCTTACTCTTTAAACCGCAGTTGGTACCAACTACTCATTCTGAGTCAAGTGTCTGTGTTTTGGTTTCTTCCCCTATCTCCTGCCTAACGTCCTCACTTTGTCACTGCCAAAAGTTGTTGGGAAAATATTCTCCTTAAAAGATTTCTGCTCCCATGCTCAGTAGGGTCACTGCCCCTCTTTTACTCTTCTGTGGACAACCGTTGTCCCTAATAGTCAGAAAGAAAACATCTGAGACTGAATTCAAAAAAACCAGTAACCTCTCATTAGAGTATCATAAACGTCTGCTGTTCTGTTTTGATGTAGCCATACATAGCTTCTTGCAGTTGTCCACCATGCACTCTCAGTTCAAATATTTCAAATTTATGAGAGTCTCTCTGCATGCAACTCTTTGCTATTACCTCCGGAGACGTTTCTTCTCCCGGCAAGTCTCCCTTGACCCATTAGAGTCTGAGTTAGGTGTCCTATTTTGTGCTCCTATAATGTTCCATTCTTTCTCTTTCTTAGCCCTTCTCAGACTCTTGTTTTCTCTATTTACTTGTCTTTATCTTCTACTGGACTGAAAAGTCTTCAAAGTGAAATAGTTAATCTTCATCACTTGAGTATCCCTAACATCTATCATGGAATATAGCAGAAAACTGATAACTATTTTGAATTCATGAATGCTACATGCTGAACAGATGAATTGGTTAATAAATGAATGGTGGGCAGCCTACACCCAACATATCACTCACCATATAATACACATCTTTCTAATCCTAAAAGTTCCTGCATATGCACATACACGTATAAAAAGCTTCAACTATGTTTTCATAGTCACCAAATTCTGAAAATATGTATTTTTAGATTAAAGCTGTATTTCTAACTTAGTTCCCAAATTTTGTTTCACCAATGTTGGCAAGACTCTCTTGGTTTAGAAGTTTTATGGGGATTTTATCTTATGGGAATCTGAAGAATTTCATTTTCAGCATCTGTATGCAACATGACAGAAGATTTTCTTTCCAGAAAGCTCATCTCATGTAAGAGGCTGGAAATCCTTTGAGAAGTAGACACACTACTGAAGCAGACCTGAATGACAAGACACAAAAGTTCTAGAGTGAGCCTCCCACACAAATATGTTGCTTTTATTTAATATAGCATGCCATTTCATCTTTATTTGCTTTGTACTGACTGCAAAAACTCAATCCTAGTGTCTGTCTCTCTCTCTCTCTCTTTCTCTCTCTCTCTCTCTTCTCTTTCTCTCTCTCTCTTCTCTGTCTGCATAATTAGCTGAATGCTTTAAAGAGTTAAGACACAATACAGCAAAACAAGTCATGTCTTATTGTCATCATTCATCATGCAGATCTTCTGGAGCATATGCAGTCCAGCATCCTCAGTAAAAGAAAACTACAACTCTTATTAAAGTCCTTCCTCTGTGTAGAGGAAAATTTATTTCTTAAATGCAGAATTAAAACTAAGTTTTCTCCACCTTCTTGTTTGTATGTAACTGCAATCTTAAAATTTAGCCCTTTACTCCTATAGAAAATATGTTAGATGTATATTGAGGACAACAGTTGAGCATCTAAGAACATAACCAAGATGGCATATATTAACATTTGTTTCCGGAGTTTAGAAAAGGTGCCAGTGTAACAAGACCTAAGGAAGGCCACAGAGGGACTGCACTGGAAATCTGTAGGCATCTATTCTTGATGTATGGAACATACATACATGTCCTGATGTTCAATATGCACATAAAAAATCTCTAAGAATTTTTTTTTAATTTTTAACAATTATATGCTAGTTACAATTTCAGTTAGAGACATAATGGTTAAAATATAGATTATGAAGAATTCCTAAAAGGGCATTTTATTAAAAGCTGCTAACACAGGTATAAATAAGATTATGTAAGGGAGCGTGGCCTTTAATAGCAGAAAGGGTGAACGTTGAATACAGTAATCGTCACCTATAAAATTCAGTGCTTCTTTGCTTATATAAAAACACTCATTTATTTATTAATTCAGCAACTATTTCTTGCTCATCTATAATGTTCCAGACATGGAAAGATCTCTGTCCATAGTCTGATCTCAGGCCATAGAGGGAGAAGCCATTAGTAAATAGTAATTATATAATATAATTGGTATTGTTGAATGGATGTGTGTACCAAATACAAATGAGGGGAATGAATTGTAATGACTAATCTTGACTTTCAAGTTGGGGAAGCTTTCATAGAGGAATGAGCATTTTTATATGGGACTTGAGAGTTATGTGAGTTTGGCAGAGGTAGGTAGAGGGAAGAAGATTCACTTAAGGCATCTGTAAAAGCATGAAGGCACACACTGCTGATGTATTTAGGAAATAAAGGAGGTCTATGCAGAGAAAGATGCACTTGAAGACGATTGTCAGAGGATGCAATCTGAAAAGATCATTGGGACCAGAAATTGAAGAACCTTATAGTACAGTCTAAGGACCTTGAAGGTAGGCTTTTAAAGCATCATATGACAAACATAAGTCACACATTTAAAAGATTTTCTGGCAAAAAGGAAGTGAAAGATGTGAAGCAGAGAGAGAGATTCGGACAAAGTGTGACCTATAAGGAAGTTACTTTGAACCCACCAGATGAAATGATAAGCACTTGGATAGAGCATGCTGTGGGCACTGAGGGAGGATACAGGGTTGAGGACACGGAGAGGTAAGCAGTCTTTGACTGTATGGGGTGACAGTGGTAAGAAAAGAGTTAAGGATGGTTAAGGCAACTGTCTGAGTGATAAAGATTTCATACTAGTTAGGAAATATAAAAATAAAAGTACAGTAAAGAGAAAGAGAGTTCAATTTAATTTAATTTAATTTATTGATAGACTTTTTATGTCAGAATATTATGGGGGTACCAATGTTTTGGTCACATAATTTGCCTTTGCACCAACTGAATCAAAGCTACAAACATGTCCATTCCCAAGACAGTGTGCATGGCACCCATTAGGTGTGAATTTACCCATTCCCTGCTCCCCACTTCCACCTGCTGATCCCCGATGAATGTTACTTCTCATATGTGCACGTAAGTGTTGATTGATTAGTACCAATTTAATGATGAGTACATGTGGTGTTTGTTTTTCAATTCTTGTGATATTTCACTTGGAAGAATGGGCTCCAGTTCCATCCAGGTGAATACGAGAGGTATTAATTCACCTTTTTATGGCTGAATAGTACTCCATGGTATACATACACCACATAATTTTAGCCATGCTGAATCTCCCATATCTCTGGAACAACCAGATGGAGTTGCTCAGTGGGCCAATGAAAATATGATCTGGATCTCAGGAAAAAGATTAGAGTCAGAGATAGGGAAACCGGAGTGACAGCTACAAAGAGGAGGGTTTATTCTCTGAAAGTAGATGAGATTGTCTAGAGAGAAGGTATAAAATGAAAAGAGAAGAACTACAGTACAAACTATACATATGAGCTCAACCAATCAACAAACTGAAAAATAATAAATAAACACAGGCTGAAGAGTCTCTGGTAGGATAATTAGAATAAGGAAGGTTTCTTTGTTTTCAAAACTAAGAATGGAGAGAAATCTGCAGAGCCAGATGTTACCAAGAAAATAAGTATGAGTAGATAGGAATTGGAAAAATTGCCTGTATATATATAAAGAGAGATCTACAGTGACTTTAGTGATATTTTTTTCTGTTCAGGTGATGTAGGCAGAGGCTGAAATGTGGTGAGTTGGACTGTTGACCACTATTCTAAGAAGGCTGGAAGTATAGATTAAGGGAAAGGACAAGGGTAGGTGGGCACAGTCACAGAAATTTCCTAGACAGCATTGTGACTAAGGAAGGCATACCTAATAATAAATGCTGAAATACTGAACTTCAGCAAAAATATAATTTTTAGAATTATGTGATTCTAACTTCACCAGTTGTGTTAGCCTCTCCCATGGGTTCTCCATCAACTAACTGGAAATAAAAATATTAAAGGAATAAATAAATACCTGTGGGTAAGCTGGTATTTAATATTTTAGCATTATGCTCTTTTGAATGTGCGCTGTCTATGACAACTTTTAATTATGTATATGAGACAGTGGTATTGGGAAGTAGCTATCAGCAATACTTCCATGATCATTAGCATCATTGTCATAGTGATAATATGAAATAAATGGGGTAAAGTTTTATTCTGAATGGAAGTGGCCTCACCTTTCTTTTTCCTCTGCTAGCTGGCTACATAATTTAATTACTGAGGGTACAGCAAACATACTGTCTGTGAGCTATGCCATCATTGCCTCCAAACTCTGTTGAGAATCAGTTATGTTTTTCCCCTGAAATTAAAATTGAAACTGAAATGTGAAAGAGATGGCTCATATATAAGATTAGAGGCCTGTGGTGTGTATTTCAATTCTAGATACTTCACCTTTAAAATGAAATAGTTTCTTCCCAGTTGAACTTGTACTTGTATCATTTAAATGCTCTGAGTCTGAATTGGACTTGGATTCTAAAAGCTTATTCATGCCATCTATGTGCTTATGAATGTGGACATTGGTCACATTGAAGGTATTGGTCTGGTTTAGCCTACTTTTTCCACCAGTTTCCAATGTAGCCTTGATGTAAGGAGAAATCTCCAGCGTGGCCAACGCAAAGACTTTGGCATACCCTACACTGGTAGTATAAGCGTGGTTTTGAGAGCTGACGTGGGTTTTATTCCATCATCTTATCCAAACTTTTTGGAAAAATTCACTTTTACTTAATGTTATTTCTGAGTTTGGTATGTTAAGTGGTACATGCAAAATTATATTTTAACTAAGAACTAGAGACCTAGCAGCTCGCTATCTCACTGTTCTGTTTTCAAAAGTTCTATTCATTAAGCAGCTCAGTCCCCAGGACAAGCCTGCTTGCATTCTTGGCCTTGCAGAAGACTGAATCTTTGGTATTGTACTCCAATCCATACTTCACACACTCTGTAATATCCCCTGACTCAAAAATATTACTGTTTTCACTCAACAATAAAATTTAAATAGATGTTTAATCTCTATTTTATTGGATTATTTGTAGTAAGTTGTCTTGCATATTTTACTACAGCACATGAATATACCCAATACTGAACTAATCCAATGCACAACAAATCACGTTAATTGTACACAAATGTACTTTTGTGCCTGCCTGACTGAGCTGTTAGGTAGGTGTAGTAACTACACCTTCTGACATGGCTCCGGATTATCCCCATCTCCCAGTGCTCATGACCTTGTGTAATCTTCCCTGAATGTGGGCTGGATCTAGTGATTTGCTTCTAATAAACAGAATATGGCCAAAGTGATGGGATATCACTCTGTGATTAGGTTATAAAAGGCCATGACTTCTGTCTTGGTAGCTCTCTCTTACTGGCATTAATGGAGCAGATGTTATATTGGAGCAGTTCCCATGGCGTGAAACTGATGGTGTCCTCTGGTCAATAGCCAGTGAGAAATTGAGGCTGTCCTTGCAGCAGCTATCATGAGCTTAATGTCAACAAGCACATGAGTGATCTTGGAAGTGGTTTCTTCCTCAATAGAGCCTTCAAATGAAACCACAAAGCTTGATTTTAGCCTTTTAAGAGACTATGATGCATAGGGCCTAATTAATCTGTGCCCAAATTCCTGACTCAGGGAGACTATGAGATAATAAATGTGTATTGTTTTAAGCTGTTAAGTTTCAGGGATAATTTGTTACTGAGCAATAGATAATTAACACATTAACATTCATCTAAATGGCCATTATGTAAGACTATTCAATAGCTGGTGAAAAACAGAATGAGAAAAAAAATGTTTTCAAACAGATAATGATCTATATTTTATTCTTTAACAATAAGCTCAGGTCATTATTCAATTTTTATTTACTCTTACTTCAGGGACAATTCTAAAAACCCAAATGATCAGATTTCCCCAAAAAACAACAGATGCAAATTTAAAAAAACAAATGGGTGTAGAAACTTTAAAATATACCCACATCACCAGTAGGTAGATGTCACTCTGGGGATGCCAATAACAAAGGAAGAAAAGACAAGATTTCCAGGCTAAGTTTTAATGTAAGATACTTTAATACATGAGAAAACAAAGTTTAAAAATTTTTGAGACCATTAATACATTCAATTAATTAAAGTATTAATTACAACCCTGTCCAATTAATGAACATTTAACATATAATTTTTAAATAATTCTACATATTTTAAAATAGTTTGTAAGCTTTGGAAAGATTTATAACAAAAGTGTTTACATTGGCTTTGAAAATAAACTATTTACTTGGAACATTTGCTTTTTACAGCAATTCATTCCTGAATGAAGCTGAATAAATGAAGCATTGCTTTTTTGAAGAATCATATCTTTGGAATAAGTCATTATGTCTATCTCATGCTTGCAAGAAAATTTATACCATCCCAGAAAGAGGAGAAGGTGATCTGCATGGGAAGACCTCCAATAGAGATAACAGTTCTATTGGTTACACATTCCATGCCTTAATAAACATCACTATTAGAAAATTCTTATATTTAACATAAATCACTGTAGTTTCACTTCAAACCCAAATTATTGAGTTCTGTGTATTGCACAGATGGAAGACAAGTTGGTCTGTGAGCTTCGTGAAGAAACCGTATGAGACTTGAAAACAAGTTTCACATGCTGGAATCCTTCACCTTGATTCACAGATCAGGGCTTTTAAATAATGTTGGTACCACTGCCAACCCCACCCCATCCCCACTCTAAAGGTACTTTTTGTTTTTTTAACCTAATATCAACATTTATTATAAAACTATAGTAATTTTATTATTTTATTTTTTTTAATTTCAGAATATTATGGGGATACAAACATTTTGGTTACATATAATGCCTTTGCCTCACCCAAGCCAGAGATGAGAGCATGCCCTCCTCTCATACAGTGCATTCCTCACTCATTAGTTGTGAGTATTCATCACACCAACCAACCAAGAAGCTCACTGGAATTTTGATGTTCAGAGGTTTTATTGGCTCTTCATCACGTAGGCATGATTGATTGATTGATTGCCCATGTGTTTGAATTCAATCTTCCTGTTGATTGATATCACATGACCTAAAGCCTGCACCATGAAGTGACCAAGCACCATCCGAAATCACATTGTTGGCCTTTCTAGCATGGCCAGCCCGCAACCTAAGACTGTCAGGTGTGACAAGCCCCACCCTAAACAAAGATACTCCTATAAGGTATGGCATAGATTAGATGCCAGAAGCCACGAGCAAAGCCCAGACTTCTCTTTGGACAAGGAAAATTCTTTACTGTACACTGACAATCTCTGCTTTTTAAGTGAGGTGGTTAGATCATTAGCATTTATGTAATATTGATATGATTGAAGTTAACTATACCATTTTCTAATTTACCTTCTATTTGTCCTATCTGGTCTTTATTTCTCTCTTCATGACTTCTTTTGTGCTCATTATTTAATATTAAAGTTCTACTTTATCTCCACTATTAATGTATTAGCTACATCTCTTTGTTTTTTTTTTAGGTTTTATAATATATGTCTTTAACTACCATACCACAGGCTGGCTTCGATTATTGTACATGTCATATACGATATAAAGATCTGACATCAGTATACATCCATTTTATCCCTCTTGGCCTTTACTAAGTTTTATACATCTGACACCTGGCACATTCTTACTGTCTTTGCTCTAAACATTTAATTATCTTTTAGAGGTATAATGCAATGAGAAAAAATTAAATTTACACCTATTTATAATTTCTGGAGATACACATTTCTTTTTATAGTTCCAAATTTCTATCAGGTATTATTTTCTTTTTGTGAACTTTCTTGCAGGATTGCTGATTATAAATTCTCTAAACTTTTGCTTAAATGGGAAAAGGTTGTTGTTCTGCCTTCATTTTTGAAACATAGTTTCACTGGCTCTGAAATTACAGATTGATTTTTTGCTTTCACTGTTTTAAAGATGTCATTCCACCATCCCCTGGCTTGCATTGTTTCTGACAACAAATCTGCTGTTGTTTTTTTTTTTTTGTTGTTGTTGTACATTTGTGAGTAGAGTGTCTTTTTTCTCTTTGCTACTTTAAAATTTTTCTTTTTATCAATGGATTCATTGAAGTTGATTATTATGTGACTCAACATTGTTTTCTTTAGGTTGGAGTCTATTTGGAAAATTTTCTACTCTTATTTTTTCAATGTTTTTATGTGCTTCCTTATTTTTCTTCTTTTGAAATTCCTATTATACATATATTAGGCCATATAATCTTATTCTATGACTCTCTGATATGATGTTTAATTTTATTTTCATTGTGTTTAATTTTAAATAGTTCGTCTTGCTATGTTTTCAAGTTCATTAATTTCTTCTGCTGTTTCTTCTGTAATATCTAATATTCACTTAGTCTCATCTGGTATGTTTTTCCCATCAGACATTATTATTTTTCTTTCAAAATTTTTTATTTGTGCCTTTATTATATATTTTACATCTCTATTTAGTGGTCATTCTTTCCTCTACCTTCTTGAACACAAAGAATGCAATTTTAATTACTAGTTTAATGTCCTTTTCTACTGATTTTGTTATATGGATAGCTTCTGGGTCCTTTCAATTTGTCAATTTTTCTCCTTTTGATGAGATAAATTTTCCTGCTATTGACATAAAAGGAAGAGGATGAGGCACAAAATATAATTTCAAAAGTTTACTTGAGCCAAAGTGAGCAAAGCTGCCCAGAAGACTTAGACCCAAGCAAACTTGGATATTAGCTCTTTTTGTCCTTTGCTATAAGAAGCTTTTTAAAGATAAAAAATGGGGAAAGGGAATGGGCTGATACAAAGTTGTTTGTCAGGAATTCTCATTGGTTTACAGAAATAGCATTGGTTAGTGATTGGCTATCCATTGTTAAGCTACAGGGTGTGGGTTATAGTGTCTGGTGCAGCACTATTAAGTTAATTTACAGCTACTTGTGGCAATAACAAGTAATTTCAAGAGATAAATAGCTCAAAGGGGGAGTAGCATATGATGCTGTCTTATTTCACTTTCATTCCTCAGATAAAAGTTATTTTCTTTTCTCACTGCTTTTTTTTTTTTAACTTCTGGTAATTTTTTATTGGTTGCCAGATACTATGCATTTTATCTTGTTAGATTAGGATATATTTCTATTCTTACAAATATTCTTAAGCTTAGTCCTTAGATGCAGTTAAGTAACTTGGAAAAAGTTTTATCCTTTTGGGCCTTCCTTTTAACCTCCTTTAAATAGGTGAAGTGTAGCATTTGGAAAAGGCAGATTTTGCCCCATTACTGATGTAAAACCTTTCTAAAAAATGCTGTTTTTCACTGTTGCTGGTGATAAAAAGAATTATTTACATAATTGTGTTTTAAGGGTTGTTCCATCTAATCCTTTCAATGCTTATTTTCCCAGCCCTGATTACTTTTTCTGCATAAATGAGTTTATAAGCATTCAACTAATAGGTAAAGGAGACCTACAGATCTCTGAAATTCTCCCTTCGTGCATTTCGTTCCTTTCTAGTACCTTACCATGCAAATTCTAACTGCTCTGGCCTCTTCAACCTTCCAATTCTGTCTTTTCAATTTAGGGAGACTGTGCAGTCTTGCCTGACTTCCTCATCTCTACATCACGATCTGAAACCTCTCCCCAGGTAGTAAGCTTGGGTAATTTTATAACTAATATGTTTTTACTTTCTCTTATAGATCACTATCCTTCATTTTCTGAGGTCCAATGTCTTAAAATCATTGTTTAAAATATATTTCTGGCTTTTTAAAAAATTTAGTTGTTTCAGGTAACAGGTTGAATCTACTCCCTTTAATTCCATCTTGGCCAGAAGCATAAGTCTTATCTACACTTTTTATGTCAAACTCAAATCAGTGGAAGCAAATTGCCCAATTTTCTACTTCATTGATAGGAAAGACACTTTCAGCATTAGGCAAAATTTCCCTGGGGTGCTAAATATTAAGCCAAATAGTGTGCAAGAGTAAAGTGATTAGTTGGGATTTGGGAGTTATCTAACTTTAAAATATTAATAAAAAATATTGAGTGAAATAAAATCTAATGATAAAAATCTAACATTGAGAAAACTGAAATTATATGGTACTTCTACATTAATGAGAAGAAAGTTAAAGGAATTTTTTTAAAAGGATTAATTCCACACAAAGAAAATTATTAATACAAAGAAGAAATAAAAATAATAGAATATAATAAATAGTAAAATCAATATAAAATGAAAATGCATTTTAGCAGTTATGATAATTCATATAAATGAAACTAGCAAATAAGAATAATGGGGAAAAATAGAGTTTAAGACTAAAGAGGTATATTAGACACAATCAATAAAAATTATAATAATTATAATCTTTTCTACCACAATCGGGGTTTTATCATACTCTATGGAAAAAAAAACTAGATATTATAAATTATAACCTGCATGACAGATTTTAACAAATTTCAGAATTTGAAAGATTGGTAGAAGAAAAATAAAGACACAGATATTTTAAACATAATTCACTGTAACATAAATCTATATGTCCACCCATGTATTCATCAATCTTTATCTTTTTATCTATTGATAGAGAGCACAGAGGCACAGCTCATAACCCAGATATAGGCCATGAGGAGATCAGATCAGTCTTTCTGAAGTTGACCAGACAAAGCAGAGCAGAAGGAGAGTCTCAGGCAGGGAAAGTGGAATATGTTATCTAAGGTACACAGCCCTGAGAAAGAATGCCCCATTCAAGGATGTAAGTATAGAGCTAAATCAGTATAATAGGAACATTAGACAGCCTCAGGAAAAATGAATCTGAAGAGATAGGTAAGGAGCCAGACCAGAGGGGCCTTTTATGCCTGCCAGGTTGCTTAGATTTTTATCTCATTGGCAATGTGAAATAGCATGTTTGTTGTATACCTCATGAGCTCTGGATGCAAGCAGGCTTAGCTCCAAATCTGACTTTGAGAGTTACTATAACAGTTATATAATGTTGTGTAACTTATTTAGCCTTTCTGGCTGTCAGTTTCTGCATCAGTAAAATGAGGGTAAAAATATTTAACTTTCAAGTGTTGCTATGAGAACTAGAACTATTTAGCATGGGATCTTTTGGAACTACTCAATAAATATTAGCCATTGTTTTTGAAGTAGAAGAGTGACATGTTACATTTTTCCTTTCAAATTGCTGCATTTCATCTATATGGAGCATCAGACACAGACGATCAATGGAGATTATTTTGATAATCAAAGTGAGGAATTTTACGGTTCTGAAGCAGAGCAGTGTGGGGTGGGGGGAGGTGATGGGATATTGTGAGTGAATGTGTGGGGTGAAGTGGAAGGAGAATAGTAAAGTAATTTGAAGTTTTCTGGCTTGACTGAGTTCCTTAAAATGGGTTGTACTAGTAGAAACAGATTTGGGGTAACAATAATAGCTGTATTTACTAATTTCAGAAATACAGTAATTACTATAGAAGTGTAACTGTCAATCATTAAAATCAGCATATATTGTAACTGCTATCTCCATTTTGCAAATAAGGAAACTGCAGTACAGAAAGATAAATTTATTTGCCCAAAGTCTCCCAACTGGTAAATGGTAGAGTTGAGAGTCAAACCTTGGCAGAAATGTTCCATTAACCATGTTGTTAATCATTCTACTCTATTGCATAATTATGGAAATTGTATGGAATATGTAGATCAGAAGAGGGAATGTTCTGGATTTTTCTACTAAAATATTTAAAATATTGGTCTCAGTTTCCGCATCTGTAAATTGTGATTATAGGGGTAGTTTATGATTTTCTTTCATTTATAGGATTCTGCTAATGTAAATTTAAGTTAATAATGG
>CAUYSK010103089.1:0-16367 GCA_963575035.1 Avahi laniger
CCCAACTTTTTAAGAATGTAAATTGTATAGCCAGATATTCTTATTTAGCTATCTTGTATTTTCAATATTCTCAATACATCATGCAACATGTTTTTCCATAGTAGATACATTTTAGAGGGAAATATAGAAGTTAGAAGTTTGGAAGATCAGAATTTCCACAGAATATTATGACATATGCCATGTAATAATAATTTTAATAAAATCAGTAATGGACTATATATTACATATCTACAAAATCTTATCGCAAAACAACTTATTAATTTAATAAAAAGTTTGAATTTTATTTTCCATTAAAAAATAATCCAGACATAGGAAATACAAGTATTCAGAATCTATTTGTTGTCATTGAAAATGAATTAAATTTATAGAAAATATGGCATTGTTTGGCTAATTTTGAATAAAATATAAAAATGACTATTTTGGAAATGTTGAGATTTCATTAAAATCATTTCTTCCATTTCTGTTAATAGACCTTTGTAAGACAGATGTTTCTACTATGAACATTAGAAAAGTAAAATCTAATCACAAAAACACACACAAAAATTATTTAATCATATATTATTGCCTGCAAGAAGCATTGTCATCAATTCAATCAGAGTTAGATAAATTTGCAAGCAAGATACAAGCTCATTTGACATATTAAAACTTTGAAGACTGATATATATAGTATTCCTTCAAAAGTTGTGTCTAGACTTTTAATATTGGGCTTGCAGGATTTTATCCATAATTTTTTGCTTAACTATAATTACACAATGACAAAATCTTATGAATCTAATATAAGTCCTCTACATTAGTCATCAATATGCCTGCACACTTTCAAGCAACAATGTGTGAAATTTTCATAAGTCTCTAATTTATTTCCTACATTATGTTTATTCTGGTTATACTTATTGAATGATTATTTTTTTTTTGAGACAATGTCTCACTCTGTCCCCCTGGCTAGAGTGTAGTGTCATCATTATAGCTCACTGCAACCTCAAATTTCTGGGCTCATGTGATCCTTCTGCTTCAGCTCCCCAAGTACATGGGAATACAGGTGTGTGTCCCCACACCCAGTTAACTTTTCTATTTTTTGTAGAGTTGGTGTCTCACTCTCGCTCAGGCTGGTCTCAAACTCCTGGCCTCAAGTGATACTCCTGCCTTAGACTCTCAGAGTGCTGGGATTTATTGAATGATTTTTAGGTCTTTTGAGTAAAATAAGAAATGTGAGGATTGAATTTTATGTGGTTTTTTAAAAATTTTTTCAGTAATTTATGTTACTGCCTTTTACAACAGCATTAATCCACAGTTTTGGGAAAAAATATTTTTTTAAAGTTCTTTGTCAGTAGTTTGAGAAGAACTGATGTAGAATCCATTCTCCACATGTTCACACACATGAATGCCCAATTTGTGGTTCAGCGATCTCCTTCTGCAGATGAATGAGCTACTGTGATCGTTCTGTGGACCCCAACTCACCCTTGGGTGTGTCCTGCCAAGTTGAGACTTGGAAATAAAGTAGGGGGAAGCCAATCTCACCATATAGTCATATCACATCCTTGAATTCAACACTACCAGAAATAAAGTTCATATTTTTATATCCACCTGTCTGACTCCTATGCTTATCTCTCAATTATGTTTGCAAGAGGGAATAGACAGAGACGTAAGATTAATAATTAGTCTTTGAATGCCAACTACAGCATCAAACTATGAGACGCTCTATAAACCTCTCCTGTATATGTTCCAGTCCATTCCCTACATTTGCCAAACACTTTGGCTTATGAGCACCCCTACTGCTCACTGCAAACCCCTCTGAGTAATGCCATCATGAAAATGGATGATTCTTCCACCAATTTAGACACACAAACCTTTGAAACACATGGTTCCCCACCTCAGCTCAGGCAACCCCCTCCGACAGTCAGGTCTAAACTCCTTATTCTTGAGGTTCAATTTCTTTGTGTTCTTTGACACACATCACAGAAATGGGCTCTTCCAGAAATCTTGTTTTGACTCCAAAGAGTGGTTGAGGATGGTTTCCTTGTGCTCCTCTAGTACCACACTCCAATTATTGCAATGTATAAGATTGAAATTATTTGCATAAATGATCTATTTGTATGGTTTACTCTTCTTCCTTGTAAACAGTGTGTATACTTGCTCCATGTCTCTACTTTTAGTTTGTATGCATTTTCTTTCATATAGCAGGTGCTTTATGAATGTTATTGGTCTAAAATTATGAAAGATAAAGCATCTGTAACTTTATTTTAATAATCTAGGATGAAAATGACAAATAGAAGACATAGAAACCTCCAACTGCCTCTTTTTTCAAAGACATATATTGTAAATCTATTATATCACTCATTTTTAATAAGATCTACATGATTCTCCTGAACACATAAACTACACTTAACTGTCAAGGACATATGACATAAAGCATATATGCAATATTTGGGACAGGTACAAGTTACAAGTATCTGGGTTAAGCCAGAGACAAATCGATGGGAGAGTGAGCAGGACTAAATCCAAGGGAATAGCAAAGATCTAAAGAATGGTTAGATGTGGAAAGTCTGGAAGAGAAGGTTCTAGGGACACATTCATTGATCCCTACTATTTGTAAAATACTGTACTAAATTCTGAGGATGGGAAGATAAAATAACACACAATTTCCCTATTAATACCGTCTCCAGTACAAGTTGGGAAATTTAAACAATGGGGAAATATATAGGATAAGACAATTTATGTGCGGGAAAGTTGTCTCCCGATTTTTGTTTGATTATCATTTTTGCAAACAAGCCAGAACATGTAATTTCATTCAGGGTCTGATAATGGCACAGGAAAATTTGCAACCTTCCTCACCAGACAGAGACATTGACAGCTAGGGCAGTAAATCTGAATTGGGGAAAGCAAAACTGAGCCCTAATCTCTTTTCTTCTTCCATAAACAGCAAAGAGGAAGAGGATTTTAAGTGACAAAATGATGAACTCAGGTTTAAACATGGTGTGTCTGAGGTGAGAATGGCAGCAGTGGTTAGTAAAGATACTAACACAGCAGCTAATATTGGAACAGCATTTACTATCTTCCAAGTACATCCATCTGTATTATTCTTTATTCCTAACACTGACCCTGTGAGCTCAGAAAGCAAACACTGAAATCAACAGAAAGATCACATATAAAACCTGAGATACAGCATTGCCAGTACAGAGATCAAGAAGCCATAGAAATAAACAAACTGTCTTGCAGAAGAAGGTAGAAAAATAATAGCAGACAACTGGGCCAGAGATAGATGGCAGGAGAAAGAAGAATGGACAGAATAGGCAGCTGTCCCCTTGATTTGTTGTGTTTTTCTCGGTCATTAGACTTTCATGTGAGCCATTCATGCGTGTCAGCACATAATCATGCATTCAAACTCCTACCAGGATTAAAGGAGAATGTATTTTTAAATAATCTCAGAATCTACTTATTTATTATTCTTTCAAAAACTTTTTTTTATTTTTTTTATTTCAGCATATTATGGGGGTACAGATGTCTAGGCTACATATGTTGCCCTTGCCCCCTCCAAGTCCGAGTTTCAAATATGTCCATTCCTCAGGTGGTGCACATTGCACTCCTTGTGTATGCATATACCGGTCCCCTCCTCCCTCCTCCTCGTCCCCCCTCCCCCTCCCAAAAACTTTTAAAAATATCAGTTTTGGGCCAACCCACGTTCTCAGTGAAATGGAAATAACGAGATGAGAATAAGAGAATACCAGAAAATCTCCTGGTAACTGTGAGCATTTGTAGCAAGCTAGCACAGAAAGAAGAATCCCTCTATACTCGGATGTGTCTTAATTTTATATAACTACAGTTCATATACAAGTAGAGAATGGAATTGTGGTTACCAGAGAGGGTAGGAAGTGAATGGGGAAGGAGGAGATATTACTCACAGGGGTGAAAATTTGAGGTAGAAAATATAAGTAAGTTCTAGTGATGTAAGATTGTACACTGTGGCTACTATAGTTAATGATAGTGTACTGTATACTTCAGAATTGCTAAGAGTAGATTTTAAATCTTATCCCAACAAAGAAATGATAAGTGTGTGAGGTGAAGGATAGTTAATTAGCCTGATTTAATCATTCCATGATGTATACATGTATAATAACATCACATTATTCCACATAATATACATAATTATTGTCACTTAAACATTATACGAAAAATTAAAAAATAAATTATACAAATTTTTTTTTTATTTCAGCATAATATGAGAGTACAGATGCTTAGGTTACGTGTGTTGCCCTTGCGCCCCCTCCCCCCTTCAGTCCAGGTTTCAAATATGTCCATCCCATTGCGTGGTGCACATTGCACTCTTTGTGTACACATATACCCGCCCCCTCCTCCCTCCTCCCCCCTCCCCCCGCCCAATATCTAATAGATGTAATTCTTATATATGAACTTATGTGCTGATCCGTTAATACCAATTGGATGGTGAGTACATGTGGTGCTTATTTTTCCATTCTTGGGATACCTTGCTTAGTAGAATGTGTTCCAACCCTTTCCAGGAGTATATAAGAGGTGCTATGTCATCATTGTTTCTTAAAGCTGAATAGTACTCCATGGTATACATATACCACAGTTTATTAATCCACTCATATATCGATGGACACTTGGGCTGTTTCCACATCTTTGCAATTGTGAATTGCGCTACTATGAACATTCGAGTGCAGGTGTCTTTTTCATAGAGCAACTTTTGTAAATTCCTCCTATTATGGGTAATCTCTTATTTCTCCATTTTATTTTGATTTTAATTTTTAATTATTATGAGTATATAACAGTGGTATATCTTTATAGGGTACACGTAATGTTTTGATACATTCATTTATTTTTTTACTGAAAAATTTTATTGTGAAACTTACCATACCCTGTACTTATCTAAGGTTATGGTATTCTATTCTAATTTCTGGAGGGATAATTTTTTAACTAGACTTTTTCTTTATCGTGGAAAAAAATAACTCTCAAAGCCTTTCTTCTGTATCTTTTTGGTAGAAACTGGTCACTTACATATGCCTAGCCTTAATCAATAGCAAAGAAGAATGAAAATATCATGATTGGTCCTATACCAAACAGGATAACAGCATCATTTAGCAAGTTATTACAATGACTAATTGGCCTTGGAGAACTCTCTTGTTACTCTACAACTGTAAAAATTCCATGTGAGAAATTACGTACGAGGAGAAAGAACTGATATAGGAATAAACAATGTGAGAAAATTGCTTGACATATTAAATTTGAGAAGGTGACCACTGGTTAAATAAATGAAAACCATAGAAGGCAACTTGATATTATTTAGTTCAACTCTCAGTTTAGTAATTCATTCTATAGTATTCATAGATGACAATCATTTATTCTCTGCATAAAGACTTCCAGAAATGGGAATCTTATTATATTTCTGTACCTCTTACTTGATTTGGGACTGAACTAATTTTCTTAATGTTACTCCTTACTATGGTTCTTATTTTTTTCCATAAGAAGTAATGGAATTTCAAAATAGATCCCTTAACTACTATGCAGTATACTTTCTAGAGAGCTTCTCTTTTTCTTAATGCCTTTTTAAAGTATACTCTAATAAATTAATGTTCATCTTAAAATGTGATTCCAATAATCTACACAAACCAGAAGAAATCACTTCTTTTATACTGAAACTTTTGTATCATAAAGTCTTAATCCTAAATCTACATTAGTTTCACTCCTTTGATTTTAGTAGATATTTTACACTATTGACTTACATTGAACTTGTATCCAACTAAACACTTAGCCATCTTTTACATTAACTACCTATAAGCCAGGTATGATGACTATTTTTTGTTGTTGGTTTTGTTTTATTTATTTATAGCAGATTCTTGCACAAGTCATGTGTATTGAAGTTACGTTCAACTAAGCTCTTAGCTATTGTTTACAATACCCTCTCATGCCAATTTCTCATTATTAATATTTTGCTGTTTCTGAGAGTTCAAGACTCTTGAGATATTTTTAAGTACAAAGTCCATCATCAAATGCATCTGTAATCTAGTTTTGAACAAAATACGATAAGCAGCACCTTTATAAGTGCCACAGAAAATCATTGGTTAGGCTGTTGACAAGGAAGGGCCAGTGTCTTACGGTAAGCCATTTGAGGCCACCCTCCCAAGTTAGAGTGATTCATTAATCAAAACCAAATGGGCATGGCTTTCCAATGAGCTTTGAATACACACATATATACTATTAATCTCCCAACATTTTCCCCATAATTCTATAATTATAAATAAAACCATGAGACACTTGTTCATTTGTTTTGCTGTAATGAAAATGCACACACTTAGTTTATACTATCCCTTAGATATGTAAGATTAGTAAAGCTATTATAAATAAAAAGAGAATGAGATACTGTTTGATTTGATGTTAATAAATTCCTCTATTAGAGATTCATCTTCTAGAGATTGGTATCAGATTACCCTAGCAATTTACAGAATTTGCCCTTGGATATTGAGAGGGGTGGGAGAGAGGGCTGGGGAGGACATATAGTCTGTCTCAATTCTCTGCTATAGTTGTAAAACGTTACCATTCTCAGAAATTATTGATAATAGTTTCACAATGACATCCGCAAATTCTTTCAAAATTCTACCGTTTGATTTGCCTGGGTCTAGAGATTCTATCCCATCATGAATTAAAAATATTTGCTTCAGCCTTGTAAAAGAAGCTGAAACATGTTGACACAATCTCCTTTTTTCAATGAGTAGTAGTGTTTCTGCAAAAGAAACATTTCAATTCTGTCTAAAGATGCCTCTGATTTCTTCTTTCTCCATACCCCAGTAAATACATGCAAGTCTAGACTGTCAAACTTCTATTATTAAATGAGACACTGTAAAATCATTATCCCACTGCATTAAAGTGCAAAGATATTGTTATGCTCTAACTGTATTAAAATTTTCCTTACCTTCAATTTAAGAAAATATAGAAAACACATCCAAATAGGGTAGAAACATAACAACGTACTTTGAAAAACAGATAATAAAAAATATAGCTTATTTATAGTTTACAAGTTACCAAATTTGATTACTGCTAAAACAAACTATGATTGAAAGTATGCCATGCTATTCTATGGGTGACTACCATTTCTAGGACACTAGTAAAATTTAAAAATGAACTTCAGTTAATTAAGTAAAAGGAATGTGAGAATGCATTGTTTCTCTGTTACTAAATAGCAGTGATAGAGTTTGGGGTGATAATTAAGCTCCAAGGATATAGCTGAGAAGCAAATTACACTAGACTAGAATCAAAGGATATGTTTCTAACTCTGACTCTCTACCACTTCATCTTCAAAATGAGAGGTCTATAAAAAGAAGCTAAGTTTTCTTCCATTTCTGAAATTTCATAATTCTAAGTTCTCAGCTCACTCCACATTTAGTTTTCTGATCTGCTTGTCGCATTTTATTGATTCTCTGAATTAAAAAAAAAAACTGGTTAACTATCATGTACAAAACATCAATACATCCTGTTCCTGACTTTTTCTTCCCATATTTGACCACTGCATATCTGAACTGATGAACTGAGTTTAATCTATGGTACCTAACACATTCTTGCAATGACTAATCTTTATCAATTAACAAAGTTTGTTGTATTAACTTTGAAATAGCTGTTGATAGTGTAGTTATTTCATCCAATTGTAACAAAAAGAATTTAATGAGTGTTTGAAGTGTGTGATTATATTATCCGAAAATTATACATTTTCCAAGATAAGGATTAAACACAAATCAAAAGAAGTCAACATTTCATTATGAATAAAAGTGATTATATGTAATCAGGAAACTTTGAAGCTTTCTACACTGGCATATTGAATAATCAACTCTGTTGTTTTGTCATTATCAGCAGGGTCCACTCTTGCAGCTTTTGAAATTCCTGCTGTTTGCATAAAGGTAGAGAGGAAAGTTTGTTTTCCCACTAAGGTTTCATCGATTGTTTGCTCTTCACTGATAGTTTGTGACACTTTATCTCCCTGGCAGCTGGACTTTTTACCTGGCTTATATTGAGTAGTTTCATTAGAATCTAATTGATTTTATAATTGAAGGACTCAATGCTAGTATGTGTCTCTTATAAACTATTTCTACACATTTCTTTTTTCTCCTAGTGGGCTTAGAATAATTGGCTTAGTATTTAAATGATACCATATCAAAATCGTGAATGTTATTTTGAACCATTTATAAGGTGGTACGTATTCACTATCTAAAGCAAAAATATTTCCTACATTACTCCTCGCCAAGTTTTACCTTACACAAGTTGATTATTAAAAGTGATGAAAGTTTACGTAATTCATTTTAAATGTCAAACAATGGCTTTGCAAAATGAGAATCTTATAGCAGGCAATCTAAATATAGTCTTATGAGTAATTTCATGAGTTTTAGCTTAATTATTATTTTTCATAGGTAAACCATGAAGTTTATTTCTACATATCTAACTCTTACTTCTGAATATTCTTTTCTGCGTGTGCGTATGCATGTGTGTTTATTTTTTGTGTCCGGACTTTTCCATAGTGGCTTTTCAGCATTTTGACAATATTTTTGGCTCTTTTTTTTATGAAAAATGTTTTTTAAGTAGAAATTACAATTTGATATGTGTGGTAGTTCTTTTATCAAACTCAATATACCTACTGCCCTATTGTAAGAAAAATACAGCACGTTTGACTTCCCATAAGAAAACCCCAAGACTTAATGAGCTAAAGAAAGTCCTAAGTGAAATCCACTGACCTATTATTTTGTTGTCCATGGGATTTAATAACCATGTGGAAAGCATTGTGCAGTGTACTAGAGGGTGGCCCCTTCAGGTGAAATCTTAAATGTACCAGCAAAGCAGGATGGGAACCTCCTCTCTCTATTCAGTCTTAATCTCTTTCTTTCAGGGGCACTAAATTCATAGCTTCAAGTTGATTGAATTAAAAATTCAATTAAATACATATTTTTAAGTGGACACACTTGCTTTGAATAGAACAGCATCTTTTGAATTACAATCAATTTTCAGAAGTAATATTCATCAGATATTTCCATTGCCATTTTCTATAAGAAGTTATTTAGCATGTTTTAAATTAGAACATTTCATATGCACTCCCAAGATCAAAGGACCAATAGCTAAAAGCTGGATATGAATATTGTCATGTAATTTTCTATTATTCTGTTATATTGAGCATAAAAAACTATATCCAGAAAATTGTGTTGAAAGGAATATCCTTTTATTATTTCCATATTTTTTAAACTTTCCCCATGTAGTAATAATTTTGTAATGCTTGGTCCTTATTATTTATTTTAAATCAAAGTGTATGACAAGCAATTATTTCAGAAAATTCTTTATTATAGGAAAACACTTTGTACTTTTAAATTCAAAAATTGTGTTAAAACTAGCTGAATATTATCTTTAAAAATTTTTTTTTATTTCAGCATATTGCAGGGGTACAACTCTTTAGGTTACATATATTGCCCTTGCCCCACCTGAGTCAGAGCTTCAAGCGTGTCCATCCTCATTATGTGTGTATATACCCATTCCCGTCCCCCCTGCCTGATGAATATTATCTTTAATAGACTTACACTATCTAGAGTAAATGTATATGTAAAAGGAAAAAATATTTGAAAAAAACCTTACGAGGTCCTAAATCTACCTTTCAGCATCTTAGAGATGAAGCAGCTTAATAAAATATTGTACTGTATGTGAGACTAGTGTGGCAATTGTGTTTTTCAAAGATGTAAATTAAGTGTAGTATTTTCATAATTAAGTATATAGCAAAGTACCAGTGTTAGCACTGAACTTGTTTTAGGGCTATGTTCTCAGAGCTGATAACATAAGTTAAATTAAGGTTTTTAGATACATGAGTAACACAAAGAATTCTAAAATACATCCTCAATCAATCATCTGTATCGAGGAGATGGAAATCTCCAGCTTTCATCACATCCTGTCAAGTGGCTTGGTTTATTGAAAAGTCTAAATTAGACATTCTACAAAGCCAACAAACAACCTGGAATATGTAGAATTTAGCCATTGAAATGATCAAAAATTATAACTGGACTTTGAATTTCTTAAAGACACGAGTTTTTCCTTATGCTGTATTCCTACCACTTAGTATATCGCTTAAGACTTGCTATGTGGTCAGTTGTCAAAAAGTATTTATTATGTTTTTGGGTTTTCTGGAATTAATAGCTGATTCTCATAAAGTACCACTAAAAGAGACTAAAAAAAAAAGAGGTCATTGCATTAAATTTTTTTCAAGCTTGTGACTGATTTTATTAGGTACAATATGTTATACTTTAAGACTCGACTAAGTGACCAACACATATTTCTGTAGTTATTCTAGTTCTTGAGAGTCAAAAATGTTTAGCACATTTCTGTACAGCATTGAGGGAGTGCCTCTGGTAAATATTTAGTTAGAGAGAGATCTATACATCTTGTGGATTAGTTTTCAGTGCTTCAACTCCAGTCAGGATTTGTCTTATAAAAAAGAGCTGAAAGTCAGAGAGTCTACAAATTAACTTTTCAGTTACTGAGTATTTGGACATCTCCAAAAGAGACGATTTCTCTAAATGTGCTTTTTCTTTAGCCAGGAAGAAAAAAGTACTACAAAGATTTCTCAGGCATAGTCATATGAAAGTTAAAGCATAGAGTTTTATAATTAATATTTATAGTTTCTTAATTCCTATGCCGATAATAGATGGAATACAAAATCATTCCAACAGTTATCCCACTGAAGAATAATTGCAAAATGCTATTTTTAGAGTAATTGTTAAGGATCCTCTTTTAGCATTAGCTACCAACAAAAGCCTGTTGATGCCATAAATTCAACATAAAATTTCTTTTCCATTATTTTGTTATTTTCTTTCACATATTCTCAGAGCAAATGAATGTTTTTTATTCCCTTCAAAGAAATATTTTAACAGTATATGCTCTATCTTAATAGTTAAGGTCACTTTACAAAGTTTCTTGATTATGTAATAAAGAGAAAATATGATATTTTACTTTTAGCTTTCTTAAATATTGTCAGCATTTAAGAATTTTTAGTTACTAGCTCATGCATCTACAAAATATGGCTTATTTTAAATAAGTTAAAATTTTTTCTCAGTAATCATACATTATAATTTATTAATATAAATTAATATATGTGTTTCATGTATGTAATAATAGCAATCTTAAAACTTCTATGTATGCAAAGTACTTCTCTCTTTCTCTCTTATAAAATAGAGAGTATTCAAGATTTCATTTCATTACAAAACTCAAACTAAAACTTATTATACCAAAATGTATAAAACTTCTCTCTCTGTATCTTCCACATAGTGAATATTGCCTCAATAAATATTTATTGATTAAAACTATACAATGTATTTCAAAGTTTTCTTACACTTAAATCAATTTTCAAAAACAATAAATAAACTGTTTAGTGAATGCAATATGTTTATATACTGGAATACCTTAGATATACAAGTGTACTAAAATGTATCCTGTATATCCGCAATGTGTGCTAGTGCACATATAAACTAGCTAATCTGGACATTAGAAAGATATAGACAATTAACAATTTTCAATTTATTTATTTTTATTTTTTTAAATTTCAGAATATTATGACAATATTATCACTTCAGTTATATTGTAACAATATCTGCTGTCTTCTTTTTCATTGATTATTTTTTCCATGTATTAGATTTGAATAGATTAATGAATTAACATCATTATTTATTTGATACTAAAATTCTTTTGAATTTAAAACTTTTCCAAAAAAAAACAACAATAATGTTCAGTTTACACAGGAGAATATTTTTAGCGAGCACTGCTCTCACACATTCCATAGTCTAAATCAAAGTTGTGTGATGATACAATTAATTAGCGGTAGATAATTTTTGGACTTTAAGAAATGCAGTATGAGAGAAAATGTCATCTCTGACCTTCTCTATATTTATATTGAATGAGAAATACCTGAAAAACCCAAAGATATAAATATTTTTGGTGGGGATTCTTTTGTGTAACCTCTCTTCAAAACGCAAATAAAATATGGCCACTTGCATAGTAACAGTGAAAGTATTGAGAGCAATGTGTGGAGTCTTGCTTAGTCTCTACTAGCATAAGAAGTATTAATACCGGAGCAAAACTCTCTAATAAGACATAGATAAGTTCATATGTTGGCTTATTTTACTAGCTTGATACTTGGGCTCCATTGCTTGATCATTGTGCTCTAGAATTTTGGGGCTTATTATAGAATGTGAGTCAGCATCAGATTCTCTAACTCACAACTTTTAAGAATTTAGTATATTCTCTTACAAATTTGCTCAGAAGAGGTATTTTTTTTTCCTAAAAGGAAAAATGTTAGCCAACATCTTGACTAACCTCTTCCGATAAAAAAAAAAAAAGGCAAACGACTCTAGAAAGATCGGTGAATTTTAAGGACGATACACCAACACGAATAACTTGAGATAGAATAACAATTATCATGTCTCAGTTACATTTGTTTCCACAATGCCAAAAGTATATCCTAAGCTTTAATACTCAAATACATTTCTCTATTAAGTATTAAAATAAAAATTTGATTTAAATAGCAATCTCTCCCTTTTCTATTTGCCTTTTCAGTTTTCCTTAGTTTCCTATATATCGAATTCTGCCAACTAAGACATCAGCGTCTAGGGCTCTTCTCCCAAAGATAGGTTAATTTTGATGTTAGAATTTATATAAACTTCTATTGAATATTTCCTAAGTATAAGTTTTAAATTCATAATATAGGTGAGATTTTTAAATATCCATTTTTTAAAAAATTAACATAGAGAGGTTAATCAATTTTTTAAAAATAATGAACCATGTAATAAAGCAGTTTTAGGTTTACAAAAACCTGAGTAGAAGGTAAAGACACCACATACTCATTCTCTACTTCATCCTACCCCATACAGTTTTCTCTTAGGAGCGTCTTCAAGTGGTGTGGTACATTTTCTATAACTGATGAACCAATATTGATACATTATTGTTGACTAAATTCCACTGTTTACATTACAGTTTACTTTTGAGCACATCAATGGATTTTTCCAAATATGATACCATTGCAGTGTCATATAAAATAATTTCACTGCCCTAAAAGTTCCCTATGTTCCAGAATCTCCTTCCCAAACTCTGAGAACTACTGATCTTTTTACTGTATCTATTGTTTTACCTTTTCTGGGATATCATGTAGTTGGAAGCACATAATATGTAGCCTTTTCAGGCTGGCATCTTTCAAATATTAAATAACAATATGCATTTACTGTTCCTTCGTAACTTTTCATAACTTGATAGTCAATTGGTTTTTATTGCTCAATAATTTGTCATTTTATGGACTTAATCATAATTTGTTCACCCATTCACCCCTCAAAAGACATTCCAGTTATTTCCAATCTTGTTTGGATGAAGCTCCTATAAACATTCATGTGTAGATTTTTGTGTTTATGTAAGTTTTCATCTCCTTTGGGCAGATACGTAGAAATACAATTGCTGAGTAGCATGGTAAGACTGTGGAAGCTTTGTTAAGAAACTGTCCAATTGTTTCTCAAAGTGTCTGTATCATTTTGCATTCTTACCAGTAATGAATGAGGGTTTTTGTTGCTCTACATCTTCACCAGCCATTGATGTTTTCAGTATTTTGGATTTTACTCAATCTAATAAGTATGCAGTGGTATCTTTTGTTGTATTTTGTAGTTCCCTAATGACATATAACGTTAATCATCTTTTCATGTTTATTTGCCATCTGTATATTCTCTCTGGTGGGATATCTGTTAAGGCACATCAAGAAAAGAATGTTCCATGAAAAAAAATTGGTAAGTTGGACTTCATTAAAATTAAAAACTTCTGTTTAGTAATAGACACTACTAAGAGAAAAGATAAGCCCTAAACTGATAAAAAAAAAATTGCAAAATGCATATGTAATATAGGACTTGTATCGAAAACATACAAAAAAATCTTAAAATTCACAATCGGAAAACAAACAACCCAATTAAAAAATGAGTAAAACATCTCAGTAATCAACATTTTAGAACAGCAATGAACATTCTATATATACTCATATATTTAATTATAACATGCTATAAAAACTGATGACCTGTTTAGTTCTGTACAATTTTTATATTCATCAGTTCTTAATTTTAAAAGGACTACTTTCACTCTTATAGAAAATTAAATGGAACACTCAAGGTCCATTAACTGGGAAAAGTAACTCTAACATCGCATTAATAAAAATCAGAAAAGTGTTTTGTATATATTATTATCAATACAGCAAAATAGAATAAAGACCAAAGGAATATTGTAGATTTACTTTTATTTTTAAATAACAACTTATATATTGAGATATAATTTGCCTACCAAAAAATTCACTCTTTTAAAGTGTACAAATTTAGTGTTTTTTATTATATTCATAGAATTGTGCAGACATCACCATCTAATTTTATAACATTCACTTATCGCAATGTTTTTGATGTTCATCCACGTTGAAGCATATATCAGTACTTCATTTCTTTTTATTGCCAAATAATATTCCATTTTAGACTTTCATTATTGACTTAGAAAATATTTCATGCTACCTCATTCTAGATGTCTACAGAATATAGACTATGTATATAAAGACCTTCAGGCAATTGATAATTAATTAAGAAAAATGGCAATAGGTTTTAGAAATGGAAATATTATGAGTCAAAGGCTTCTTTGATGGGATACAAATTAGTCTTTTCAATTTTTTAGTGTATATTTAAGGAAGCAGCAGATACAATGCAAAGATACAATTAGTTTTTTTTAATACAATTTAAGCAAAGACCTCCTACCCTTCCCTCCAAAATGTGTAAATTATCTTTAGCTATATACATGACTGACTTAAAATGAAGCTAATTTGCAAAAGGAATTAGAATTATTTTAGAAAATAAAATATATGCTAGGAAAATAAATTTTTCAAAATAAATAAATCAAAATGTTTTCAAAAATAAAATATTGAATTTTTAAGAATAATAAATCTTAAGTGTTATAAGATGATACATATATATTTTAACATATATAGCCCCAAGTTTTCTCTGATTCTTAAAACCTGTTAGGAAATCTTGTACACTCACTAGTTGACTTGCCTAAGTATGGTGGCTACTATTACTCTAAAACACAAAATGATTTCATCGTAATAAGCATTTAATCATTTTAACAGATTAAACACATTTCACTGGATCAATCTTATCAAAATAATTTGCTTAATGGATTTAATATATAAAGACTGTACTTTTCCTCAATATAAATATAACGTTTCAAATGTTACATGTTTACATTTATTTAAGGAAAAACATAGTCCCTATACATTATCGATAAATATAGATTACAAATACAACAAGTTGATATGAAATCTACACTAAAACTCATTTTGGCATTCATAAGAAAAGTTTCAAAAATGTAAAAAATGGACTTTCTTGAGAATAAGCTATGCAAAAACTACGTTAATTCTTTCCCCAGTGGACCCTGCCTTCGATCACTTGAACACCGTGTTGGTTTGATACTTTTAACGTTTTAATAGATTTTCCTCTGGTGGTATTACAGGCTGACAATTCTGGCTTTCTTTAGGCAATGTAACATTGAGAAGTCTTGTTGCCACTGTTATTTACTCTCTTGGTGTGACCATAACTCACGCACATTATGGAAATGTGTCATTATAAATCAGTTAATAGCAGATTAAGCTTTAAATTGACATTGCTAGTCATGATTTACAAATTATTTTGGAAATTATAGACCTAACCCTAGTGATCCAGGTGTTGAATATTTATCTTATTTTATATTTGTCTATAATTTTAGCATTAGAAAAATAAATCACAAAGTGATTTATACAATATAGTTATCATCGAGACCTTAAGGAAGTAGAGCAAATTAGGTGATACCATTTAACTCCTTTGCATAGACAATGTGAAGAATGATGAATATAAGGACTTTTTAATGTAATATATGTAAAATTATCCATTCAATATCTTACTTATAATACAGATTCACTTCTCTGAAATAAAATTAATTTAATCTACTGATGCATTATCCTTTGATTAGGGAAATTTTTTTCCTGGAGGTAATTTTAAGTAGGAGAAAGTTCTGAACTAGAGTGACTAAGTTCTTTATTAAAACATTATAAATAACTTGCTAAAAATGAATTATAATATTCCACTTAAATCAAAATAGTTCTGAAGACAATAGCAGAAAATGCTCAATTGATGCCGAAGTTTAAGGACAGGGAATTTTAAGGGAATGGGAAGGAGATTGACTTAATAGTTTATATCAAAATAATCCTTGATTCATCCATGGACTTTCAGAAAAATTTAGGTTCCGTCAGTAATGACTCCTATGCAACATACCTTTGTTAAACAAACATTTAAAAATATACTGCC
>CAUYSK010103092.1:0-55667 GCA_963575035.1 Avahi laniger
GTGGATGCGGAGAGATAGGAACACTCATACACTGCTGGTGGGACTGCAAACCAGTGCAATCTCTGTGGAAAGCAATATGGAGATATCTTAAAGAGATACAAGTAGAATTACCATTTGATCCAGCAATCCCATTACTGGGAATCTACCCAAAAGAACAAATGATATTCTATAAGAAAGACACCTGCATCTGAATGTTCATAGCAGCACAATTCACAATTGCAAAGATGTGGAAACAACCCAAGTGTCCATCAATACGTGAGTGGATTAATAAAATGTGGTATATGTATACCATGGAGTATATTCAGCTTTAAGAAACAATGGTGATATAGCACCTCTTGTATACTCATGGATAGAGCTGGAATGCATTCTACTAAGTGAAGTATCCCAAGAATGGAAAAACAAGCACCACATGTACTCACCATCAAATAGGTATTAACTGATCAATACATAAGTACACATATAAGAATAACAACTATTGGATGTCGGGAAGGGGGCGGGGGGAGGAGGGGACGGGTATATGCATACACAAAGAGTGCAATGTGCACCATCCAAGGGATGGACACACTTGAAACTTGGACTTGGGGGGAGGGGCCAAGGGCAACATACGTAACCTAAACATCTGTACCCCCATAATATGCTGAAATAAAAAAAAAATGAAACAAAACCCTTGAAAAAGTCACTTAGCAAAATGGGCACAAGAAGAAATATGGATCTGAATAGTCCTGTATTGTTAGAGAAATGGAATCCATGAGCAAAAACTTTTCCACAAAGAAAACTCCTAGCCCAGATGGCTTTGCTAACGTATTCTTCCAAACATTATAGAAGAAATAATACTAATCACACAAACTTCCAGATAACAAAAAAGAAGGAACACTTTTCAACCCTTTTATGAAGTCGATCCTGATATCACAACCTGGCAAAAACATTACAAAAAAAAGAAAGAAAGAAAAATTATATCCAGGAAGAATTATGCAAAAATCCTAAACAAAAGTTTAGGAAATTAAATCCAGGATATATCAAAATGGTAACACATCATGGTAAAGTAATTTATTCCAGTAATGACAGGTTGGTTTAACATTTGAATATCAATCAATGTAATTTACCATACAAAGAAAATGAAGAAGAAAGACCATATGATCAACTAGTAGATGCAGTAAAACCTTTTGATAAAATTCAACACCCAAAGTTTTCATAAAAACAAAACTCTCAGCAAACTAGGAATAAAGTTAACTTCTCTAAACTGATGATAAGTTTCTACAAAAAACTATAGGTAACATCTTGATGAGTGGCAGAATATTATATGCCTTCTCTCTATGTTCAGGAAAAAGACAAGAATGTCTATTATTACCACTTCTATTCAATATTGTGCTGGAGGTTCTATTTAGTCCAACAAAGCAAGAAAAATAAACAAATAAAGTTCACAAACAAAAAATAAAACTGCCAGTACTCAGAGATAACATGATTAAGTAGAAAAGCCAAAGGAATCTATTAAAAAGCAATTACAAATATAGAAACAAATTATATTTCTACAAATTTGAAAAAAATAATTAGGAAATAAAACCTAAACAACAATATCATTTACAGTAGCATTAAAAAAAGCCAAATACCTAGAAATCAAATGACAGACTTCTATACTGTAAACTATAAAACACTGTGGAGAGAAATTAAGGTCTAAATCAATGAAGAAATACACTATGTTGATGAAAACTCAATAGAAAGAGTAAGTATAGAAATGAACTCAATTCAGTTCTCCCTAAATTAATCTATTGATTCAATGTAATTCCAACTATAATCGCAACAGAAATTTTTATAAAAATTGATAGGTTGATTTCAATATTTATATGGAAATACAAAAACCCAAGAATAGCTATCATAATCCTGAAGAAGGAAAAAATTGGAGGACTATACTATCATACTTATATCCATACTTATTATATAAAGCTACAGTTTAGACAATGTGGTATTGGCCAAAATATAGACAAACAGACCAATGCAACAGAATAGAGACTTCAGAAACACTTCACATATATGATTACATGATTTAAACAACGGTGGCACTACCACAGTATATTGTGGAAAAGTTAGTATTTTTAATGAACACACTTGATAAATTGGATATCCATAAGAAAAAAACTTTGTACCTGTGTTAACGTACACAAAAATTAATTTGAGATGGATACTAGAACTCAATCTGAAACTAAAGCAATTAAGTTTCTAGAAAAAACATAGGGAAAATATTATACCTGCTGACTTTGGGTTCAACAAAAATTTCTTAAATAGGACACAGAAAGCACTCACCATAAAGAAAAAGCAATGTATTGGACTTCATTAAAATTAAAGACTTCTTTTTGTCAAAAACACCTTTAAGAAAGTGATGTGGCCAGCCTAGAAGAAGATATTTGCACTACATATAGTACTCAATAAAGGACTTGCATTCAAGATATATGAAGAACTCCTCCACATGAATATTTATATCATAATAGTTCAGGTAATAGAACTTCAGGGTTTAAAGATAGAGAGGTGAACAAATGGGTAGGGATCATATATAATGGGGAGTCAGATGATTCAATATCAGCCAGATAGAACAAGAAACAAAGGTTTAAATATTCTTTAGAGTAATAAATTAACATATTAGAAGAATTAAGAAATAATAACATTATGATACTGGGAATGGAGCTAAGCAAAGCTGTAGAGGGCAAGTAACCTACGTTCTCAATTATCTTTATACAAAGGCAACAGATCACTTCTAAAGTTGATAAAAAGTAATTACACAAGCATATTATTTAGAAGCATGGCAGTAACTACTAGATCTACAACAAAAAATAGTTTAAAATGGTTGCCATCAGAGTATGAGGGTGGAGAAGAGTGGGATGTGGTAAAAGACTTGCTTTTCATTATAAATTCTTCTGTATAATTTTACTTATTAAAGAAGTACACATATTATTTTGATAAAAATATTTACAAAGTTTAAAAAGTTGCATTTACATTACTATGACTATGTAAATAAAATCTAAAAAGTTTAGTCAAGCAATGTGCTAAAACTATGCATCCTTTATTAGAAGTCACCCTCTGGGCCACTTGAAGTAGAATCAAGATCAAATGTATTCTCTTCACATCTTAGAACAATTTTAATCTGTCTTATATTTGAGCCAAGACTTTCATGATTAGCTCTTTTTCAGAGTTTCTAACCTCTTTTTCTATACCCAGCCTCACAGTCATACTACCATGGGCTACCATTTTTCCCCCAGACATAACCTCAGGAGAGCCATTTGATATTCTGATTTAATTAAATCTATTATTATTTTTATTTCCTTCAGGTTCTGTTACATCTTTTTTCTTTCTTTTTTACTTGTTTTTTTTTCCTTTTTTTTTTTTTTTGAGAAAGAGTCTCACTCTGTTGCCCTGGCTGGAGTACAGTGTATCATCCTTGCTTATTGCAACCTCAACTCCAACTCCTGAGCTGAAGGGATCCTCCTGCCTCAGCCTCCCAAGTAGCTGGGACTACAAGCACACACCACCATGCCCAGTAATTTTTTATATTTTTAGTAGAGACATGGTCCCACTCTTGCTGAGGCTGGTCTGCAACTCTTGACTTCAAGTGATCCTCCTAATCTCGGCCTCCCAGAGTGCTAGGATTACAGGCGTGAGCCACCTCTCCTGGCCCCTTTCTTTTTATTTTTGTTTTTACATCATTGGTTTTCCTTAAAAGTCAGGTGAATCTTGGTTGTCCATTAATACTTATGAAGGTCTGCGTCAACTTTTGTAGGAAGCTAGTATGAGTATTCTGTGCTTTTTGGCTGGAGTGCAGTGGTGCAATAATAGCTCACTGTAACCTTGAACTCTTGAGCTCAAGTAATGCTCCAGCCTCATCCTTCCTAGTATCTGGGACTACAGGCATGTGCTAACACGCTTGGCTAATATTTCTATTTTTTTGTAAAGATAGAGTCTCATTATATTGCCCAGGCTTGTCTTGAACTCCTGGCCTCAAGTGATCTTCCTGCCTTGGCCTCCCAAATCCTATGCTTTTGGGTAAGCCTCCTGTTTCCCCACAATGTTCTGACTTATTAATGGGAAGATTGGGGCTTTGTGACATGAGTGGAGTAAGACAATCAAGCAGGCTTTCTTTAATGGGTATGGTCAAGTAGCTAGCTATTAATCAGGGTGTTCCTCAAATAAGAAAATTCAGAGAGTTTTACTGTGAAGTGCCAAATCTATGCTAGAATGAGCTTTCCCAGATAGTTTATTTGATTTTTCTGTTTTAAAGAGATAAGGCATTGGGGTTATTTTTGGGTTTATTTGTTTGTTTGCCTAACAGTATGTATATATCCATCCAGCAGCATATTTTTGCTTTTTTCTTTCTTTCTTTTTTTTTTTTGCAACTGTCAGAGAGACAGTTTTTGCAACTAGTCAGCAAATTTTTGACTAGTGGTAAATATCCATCTACCTGCAGCTGTGGTTCGGTAGTGACAGTAGAGACAACTGGCACAGCTGTATCATGTACAGATCTTCCATTAAACCCCTTCTTTTCAGTTCTCCTTTCAGCCCTTTCAAATTGCTAACTCCAAATTCATATCCTTTCTGGAGTTCCAATGACAAACCAGTTCCCTCATTGGAAACCCCCGGAGGTGTGTCCAGGCAAGTGCTTCTACTCAGTTTGTCCAACAGGATGCTACCACCTATTTTTGGTTTTCCAGAAATTAGATAAAATTTTCATCTGCTCATCAACTCCCTTATCTCTGTTACAAATTAACCTTTTATATATTGTCATTTCAATGGGTTTCTGGCGGGACAGAATGTAAAAATGTGTGCTCAGTCCATCAATACACACATACATTTGTTTGTTTATACGCATGGCTTATCTGCTGTAGCTCCTTTAAGGGTAAGGAAGTATTATAAAATGCCCAGCACAGTGCCAGGAATATAAAAGGTATTCAAAGATGTGTGGATGTGGATGTAGTTGGATGTGGGAAAAAAGAAGTTGCAAATGATAGAAAAGCTTAAGCCTGCATAATGAGTATATTGATAGAAACCAATTAAGAAAGAGGAGGTTTCAAAAGAAAATTAGCTGGGTGGAACAGTACAGTATAGACCCAGCTACTCAGGAAGCTGAGGCAGGATAATGGCTTGAGCCCAGGAGTTTAAGACTAGACTGAGCAACATAGCAAGACCCCTGTCTCAAAAAAATAAAATTTTTATTTTAGTATTACAAATTAATACAGTTATGCCTCAGCACAGGTTTTATGGCGTTGGTAGAGGCAAAAGAGGCAAATAATGGAAGTTATTTTGCAATATTTGATTAACTGATATAAAGGCGGTCTTGTGTGCTAGAAACAGAGCCATATCACTTCACACAAAATTACTAGGCACAGACAAAGTACTACTGCTATCAGAAAGAAAAGAGTGAAGTCATTTTAACTACTGGCTCTGACCCAATCAGGTAAGTCAACTTACCTCTATGAGGCCTCCCGACTATGAGGCCAGCTCTGCCCATATAAGAGCATAAGTGACTACTAAATTACCCCAGATAACAGTGTATTAATAAACTTCAAGCTCCTCAAGAGTAGGTACTCAATAAATATTTAATGAGTGAATATATTCCTAACACCTGCTCACAAACCTGATTCTTGAGTCAAGAAATAAAATGTTTAGAGGTAAAAATCAAATAAGCCTATTACGAATACTTTCATTGACAGTAGCTGTTGGGAAATAGGCTAAGAGATGTGGAAAAGTTTCAGAGGTTTTGTAGGGCTTTGCCTTGAAGGAATCTGTGGACATGTTAGTTCACAGAATAGAAGCTGCTTCCAACAAGGGGGCATTGTCAGAGGACATTTGCAAAGCAATATTTCTTCTTTGCTGCCGGCCATCGCCTTGAGCTTTTTTGCAAGGCATAAGCTTGGTTTGGGTCCTTGGCGGAGAAGCTGATTAAAATGCCTATCCAGCAGATAACGTGCAGCTGGAACTATCCTAGACTTCAAAGCTATTCCTGCTTCACTCCTGATTACATGTCTCTCTGTGTTTAGAAGAAGTAGATTAGAGTAGTACACAGTGTTCTCATTTTATACATTTTATCTTTAATTTGTATGCTCAGCTAGGTCTGTTTCTAACTTAGGGCTTAACAACCTTATCTTGGAAAAATTTTGTAACTGTCTATTCTTGTAGACAAAATTAGGTAAGGTTCCCCTGGAAACCTCAAAAAATGAACTGTATACGTAATTCTCTAACAAAAGACAACTATTTGCTGTAACAGTAAATACTGACGTGGGACTTCACTCGTGGTCTCACAGTTTACAGGAATACTGGACACCCCCTAATTCCCCCATCATTTAAACTGCACTTTGTTTCCATCTCAATCATTTCTCCATCTATATTATTTCTTTCTTTATTTCCTGTTATTTCCAAATCTCTTGCAATGATCCTGCCTTGGGACCTGTTTTGCTGGGAGAGTAGCTAACTCCCAGCAAGCAGCCATTATTGAAGTGCCTGGCCCAGACTATAAACTCGATAATATTTGTGAGGTAAACGAAATAATTAATTGTAACTTCTTGAAATTTTAAAAAAGAAGTCTTCTTTTTAAAGTGAAGGGTGTTATACAATTCTATAAATATACTAAAAACTGTTGAATTGTATATTTTATTCTAAAAACCATTGAACAGTTCACTTTAAACAGGTGAAATTTTTGATATGTAAATTATATCTCAATAAAACTGCTAAATAAACTCACAAGGAAATTTTTCCAGGCCTGCTGAATGACTCTGGCAGCTTTATCCCACATTGTAAATTCTGAATTCTGTTTCCAAGGCATTTGAAATTCCTAAAAGAAAATAAGAAAAAAGGTTACATTTAAAATTATTTTATATGCTCTGTTTTAAAACTATCACTAGAACTCAATGAAAATTAAAGAGTTGTAGAAATGAAATAATGAAAATAAGATTTGGTATCAAAATAATAAAAATAGAATAGTCACCTATTATTGATTGCCTAATAAGTTCCAATTTGTTTATTTTTTCTAATTCTAACAACAACCCTGAATAGCAGATTTTACAAATATGCTTGTGTTAGAGATGAGGAGAGTGACCTTCAAGGCCTAAGGTTAAATAGTGAGTAACTAAGCCAGTATTAAACCCAAGTCACCTTGTCTTAAAAGTCCCTGATCTTTATATACACTGTTGTATTTCTTCAAATAAACCTTTGTTAATCAACATACACAGAGACAGAGTTTCATCCACAAAATTGCCCGGGTCCCTAACCTAGAATGACAAATGATTACAGATTTTTCTTTTCTTTGTAACTCTTAACTACATGGACTACTTAATACATCATGCATTAAAATGTCAAAAAAAGATGAAGCTTGAATATTAAGAACAAAACAAAATCACTAATTCTAATTTATAATTTTTATTAATACTGTGAAAGATTTAGTAATGAAGAAGTCAGAAAAACATTACAGTTTGAGTCCTTTAAAAAGTTGCAGCATAAATTGTTATTTATGCTGCTTAAATGTTTACAACCCTAAAAAAGCATCTCATTCAAAACTGAATGATTAATTAGATCAAATAATGAAACTGTTCCAGTATTGTGCCAGTGTTATCAGAAGAGTGATATACAAGAATTTTCTGTTTGTGTAGGTTATATAAATTATGTATCACAATTTTAATCACTTTTCAGTATATATAATGAGAGAAAATACAAGGTATACATAAGATTTGCAGAAAGTCATTGCTTTTGGTAGTTTTCTTACATATAACCACAGAAGGAAGACTAATGAACTAAAAGACTGAAGATGTGTTTTAGTTCACATTGCTATTTAATATAACCTTGGACAAATAGCTTACCATCTTTAGGTTTCAGTGTTATCATTTGTAAAATGAAAGCATTACAATAAATTAACTCCAAAGTTCCAGTTACTCAACTTTGTGAGTTTACATTATAAGTGGCACAATGGTCAAATATAGAGGAAAAAAAGGTCCTGCACTGAACACAGGGAGAAACATGGATTTCCACTTAATCTCAGAATTATTAATATTTCACAGTATAACTAAATGTAACTCATTACATTTACAATAGCAAAATGGTTCTGAGATGATTTATCGTAGTCCAAAGTGAATAAATTTTGCTTAAAAATTTAAAATTCCGAACTTACTTATAAAATGCAAAATGTGTAAGGATTTATAAATCCCAAAGCCCCAAACTATTTAAACACATAATGTACATCTACTAATATGCACATTATGTTTAGATAGACAGAGGCTAAACAGAAAAAAACATCTAAAGGATATGCCATTTATAGGAAAAATAAAAGGAAAACCTATTTATGTATTTTCTTAATTTGTTATTTTCTCTTTTGATATTTTAAATTATTTAGAAGCTTAAAATTAAAGGTGTTTTCTTCCTAATTTTATATATTATTTTTTTAAATTGACATTTTTATGAATAGGGAGAATTCTCTATGAAAAATAATTTGTCCTTTTTCTTTCCCTATAAATACCGTTAATGATAAAGGATGGGTAGATAGGTTAAGTCTTTTGGCTCTGAAGTAAGATAGACCAGGATTTAAATCTCAACAAATTCTTCCTCACACTTAGCTGTGTGATCGTGCATAAATTATCTAACTTATTCAAACTTCATGTTCCTCATTTGTAAAATATGGGGACTCATAGTACCTACCTCATAGAACTGTGAGGATTAAATCAGATAATACAGGTAAAGCATTTAGTACAGTTTTTGACCCCCCATAACCACTCAATGAATCATATCTATTAGTACAATACAATTTTCCAAAATAAGAACTATTCACATGCATTATTCTGGTTAAAAAACTGATGTAACTAAACATTTTGAGCACAGTAATTCTCTTAATTTACAAATAACTATTAGAACAAATGGAAATAAGGAATGATATTTGGAGATTAAAAGATTTGTTAATGTTAATCAAAGGATAGTATTTTGAGAAATATTCTTTCTAATCAGTAGGTAGAGAAATAAAATATAATTTATCTTTATTTGAAGATACTTCAGGAAAAAATGTTTTCGTTTTGAATGGTGTGACAACTAGTTTTAATAATTTTTACAGACATTGTCACTATATCACTAGAAGAGACAAATACAGAAGGAAGCTTTGCCATCTGAACTTTATCATAACTTTTAAAAATTATATCAAAATTTCAATTTTAAAATGTGATAAAACAGAAACATAGTCATAATGAATTTTGAAACATGACAGTCACCTCAATTCATTACAGTTATGTTTTCTTGTCCATGTTCTTTTTCACTGGCCAAAATACAGAATATAGTTATTTTAGTTATTCACAAATAATGGGATAATTAAAAATCAGCCTTAGAGATACATGTAAATATCAATCCCTAT
Organism: Avahi laniger; assembly: GCA_963575035.1. NCBI lineage: Eukaryota > Metazoa > Chordata > Mammalia > Primates > Indriidae > Avahi > Avahi laniger. The sequence continues at coordinate 9,365 of CAUYSK010103092.1, forward strand.
TTAACATCTCATTAATGTTTAAAATTCAAAATTATTAACATTGTCTATATTGGTTTGCTTCAAAAGTTATTATACACATAACACACATATTCAAATATAGAACTGCAGAGTAAAAAAGTAAAAATCATCCACCCCCCATTTCTTCTCAGTTCTCTACAAAGGTTATCTCTGTTATAGATGTTTCAGATCATTTCTTATATATTAAAAATTTAAAAAAATAAAAAGTGTATATACATACATTTTTATATATACAAATATACATATGCATACACATAGGTTTGTTTGCATTAATGTGATCAAACTATTCATATTTTTTTAGTTAATAATATGTGCTGGAGACTTTTCTATGTTAATACATATAGATCTTACTCATTCTTTTTATAGTTGCACATTATTCCTAAGTATGGATATGTCATCATTTACTTAATGTTTCCTTCATTATTAGACATTCAGGTTGTTTCTTTTTTTTTTCTAATTCCAAAAGGAATAATCTTATACATATATTTGTACAGATGTGCAACTATTTTTGTAGGAGAGATTTTTAGGAGTCAAATTGCTGCACAAAACGTATGCACATCAATATTTGCATTGACTCTTTCTGGAAGGGGATATAAGAAACTGCTAAGAGTGTCTCTGGAGAGGGACCAGCAGACTGAGGGACCTGGGTTCAGGAATGAAAGAGAGATTTTATTCCTTTATACTCTTTTATACTGTTTGATTTTTTTCACAATGTGCATGTAGTTCAGATATATACCATATAACTTCATAAATACATATGCTATATAACTTCAGAAAAAGAATTCACATTGAAACTAAAATTTTGACACTACCAAATTGCCTTCAAAAATGCTGTCCAATTTATAGCCATAAACATTCTATGGGAGTGCTTAATTCTAGATTTTACAAAAGCAAAAGTGAAAAACTGAACAAAAATAGGACATTAGGACTACAGTAGGTCTCTTAACATTATTTCCAGGAACTAAACTGTGTGATTTTTTATCAATGCAAAGTGACTGGTTCCAACTCATAAAACGTGTGTGTTTATGATACCACATGATAGCATTAGCACTAATTCATGAAAATTTCATCATTTTCACAAATACATTCCCAATTTTGTAAGTAAAAATTTAACACTGGGTCTTAAAAATCCCTTCAAATCGACTGTGTGAACATGTCTGAACTAGTTTATTGGGCACTTTCATCTAAATAATTTCACCCATGCTTTCTGTACACACCAGCTTCCTGTTTCTCTTGTGATAGAGGCTAAAGAGTGTTTAGAGGCTGCCAAATGAGTTATTAATATTGTCTTTTGAAATAAACAGTATCCTTATTTGTGTATTTGTTGAACATGTATACTATCCATCTTGTCCCCCTACAATGTAAGTTCCTTCAGAGCAGACTCTTTCTTCTTGTTTATTGTTATATCCCCATTTCTAGCAAATAGTAAGTGATCAATAAAAAAATTAGCTGGCTGAATGAATAGAAGATTGGTTAAATAAATTATGATGCATTCATACAATAGGATATTGTAAGAATGTTAAAAGTGATGCTATAAGTGTATATATTAACAGTTTGTCATGAGCAAGACACCACCACATTGCAGACTTCACCTGAAAAGTGAACAGAGATAAGATAGAGATGGGGTGGGGCATGAGGGAGAGGGGTGGATCTCTGCAGGTAGATCTCCAATAGCTGTGCTACTCTGAGTGTGGTCCATGGACCCATGCCAGTCCCTGAAATTATATGTTACCAGATGAGATAGTGAAATTGAGAGTAGTTCAAAACTTTTATAGCAATTTGACATTGCTGTGGCATATAAACACATAATCAGTGGGCCTGTAGTTTGTATGTCTTGTGGGTGTTTTTCCCTTGTTCTAGGAATTCGTCATTTTATTTTACAAAAGTAATGGTCTACAACACATTAGAAACATGATCTGACTTGTATTTTTAAAGTATCACTCTGAAGAGGCACAAAAGAAAACAAAAAAAGAAACCCTAAGCTGATATGGCTCATTTTTGAATAATTACATAGTCATAATAATGTAAATATTAATATTACCAAAATGTATGATACAACAGTAGTACCCCATAATTATATACCCCTGATAATGTGAATTTTGATATGATGTGATTGGTTATTGGCTCCTATCTCCAAAACAGGTTCACCCTGGATATTTAATTAATTTTGGAATAAGTCAATCTTATATTCCATGCAATTAAAAATTTGGACCCTGCTGAAATAAAAAAAAAAATTTAGACGCCATTTAGTGTTACAGCATGATTTTTTCTTTTAATTAGGAAGAAGACAGGAGGGGATGAGTGTGCATGTGTGTGTTACAGTGGTTTGGTGTAAGAGAGTTAAATTCTCATTTTGTATTGTAAGAAGTTACCAAGTAATGGCTAAGTCTAAGGAGAGTAACATGTTAACGTAAAATATGAAGGTAAAAACCAAAAGAAATGCATGTGCAATGAAGAAGATAAAACAGAATCATGGGATAGAGAATGATCAGGGGTATATTAGCACAAGTAGTCGGAGAAAGTCTAATAGGGACAGATTATTTTCATGATACAAAGCAGCAACTACTGGAAAACGTAGTGGAAAAGGGTTCTAGGCACAGAGAGTAGCAGATAAAAATGCCTTAAGATAAAAGCTTCATGTGTTCGAGTGGCAGAAAGGAAGAAAACAGTGACCCTGGAGCTTAGAGAATATTGAGTGGGAAATAGGGTCAGGGAGGCAGGTGGGAGCCAGATACTGTGTAAGTTTATGAGAAATCAACAGTAGTGGTTTAGGTGGTTTACTGGAGCTGGTTTGTACTGGTTCAGTAGAGTCAAATTTTAAATTTTCAGGAATTTTGTGAGCTGATTTTTAAATAGTCATTATTAAAAATTAAATTATTTAAACTTACAATTAAATAAAGGTAACAAAACTCAAAACTCATTACCTACTAATTATTTTACTACAGTTTATTTTCTTAAGGTTATTTATGCCTATTGTAGGGTTTCCTAACAGTAGCACTATTGATATTTTGGGCTGGATCATTTTTTGTAGTGGGGGTTGTCCTGTGCAAGGTAGCATGTTTAGAATCCCTCTCCCCTACTTGATACCGGTAGCACAGTTGTGATAACCAAAAAGGTCTTCAGACATTGCCCCTGTTGAGAACCACTAGTCTACTGTATCTGCATGGTAGAAATACTATACAGTGGTGAACTATCACCCATCGCTTCCCAATTCCTGAGGCCACGCTGGTAGCCTGAAATTGGCCACGGTATTTACATCAGAGAAATCATCAAATGCTACGAATCAGCCCTTGGTATATGGTTGTGCTGGCTGTCTAGATTTAAGAAAGTGATAGTGAAAATGTTAGTAATGCAAATTAAAAAGTGTGTCACATGTCACCATTACATGTTTACAAAAAGCACAAAATATTGAAGAAATATCTTCCACTATTCAAAATTATCTGGTTCAGGAACAAGTTACTCACGTCAATGAGGAACAATGAAGTTCAACATCATTTACAAAACAAGCTTGTCAAGTGTTGTTGGAGGGTCAATAATTGAGAATAAAGTATTAGATTTGGCCAGATAAAGTCACTTGTGACTTTGACAAGTACTATTTCAGTGGAGTAGCAGGGAAGGAAGTCTGGGGTAGGTAGTGGAGGTAGAATAGTTGAAACAGTAAGAACAGTAACAATTCTTTGGAGAACTGTAAGGGAGCAGAAAAATGACACGGTGGCTGATAATAAAGCAGGTAAAGATTTATGATCCAGTAGCGAGGAAGAAATTAAAGTGGGCCAGGTGCGGTGGTTCACGCCTATAATCCTAGCTCTCTGGGAGGCCGAGACAGGCGGATTGTTTGAGCTCAGGAGTTCAAAACCAGCCTGAGCAAGAGCGAGACCCCGTCTCTACTAAAATTAGAAAGAAATGAATTGGACAACTAAAAATATATAGAAAAAATTAGCCGGGCATGGTGGCACATGCCTGTATTCCCAGCTACTTGGGAGGCTGAGGCAGGAGGATCGCTTGAGCCCAGGAGTTTGAGGTTGCTGTGAGCTAGGATGACGCCACGGCACTCTAGCCCAGGCAACACAGGGAGACTCTGTCTCAAAAAAAAAAAAAAAAAAAAAAAGAAATTAAAGTGAAGGAGAAATTAAAGGTACAGGAGAGGTATAAAGACTAAAACTCTCAGTAGCTGTAAGAGACAGAGCAGAAAGGACAGTTGCTGGCCTTAGATAAGAAATAAGACCTACTTTACATGGTTATTATGAGGCTCCAAATAAATTAGCCGACGTGAAAACACTTCATAAACTGTAAGATACTAAAAAGTACTCTCAAACCACTGCTCAGGTAATGAAGTATTTTACTACACCCAGGTGCCACTTGCAGAGTCAAAGATAAAGATTTAGCAAGCTTATTACCTACTTTGGGAGATACTATCCCAAATCAATGAAAACTTTTATCATAGACGATGTTTCCATTTATCTATTTTTAGGCTTCATGAGAAGCCCACAAGATGTCTGGATGCTCGGTTTCACTTACTTTAAAAGCTTTACACAAATCTTAAAATTAATTTGCTGGGATCGGAACCTCTACTTCCTATTTTGTTTCCCCTACTAAATTTTACTGAACAAATATGTTTCGTGGTTATCAGTTTCATAATTTTGCTTTTCTTTTTTATCTGTGGTCCTTTATACTGAGGGAAGAGGAGGAAAAACTACTAACCTATTCCTTAAAAACGCCTTTCCCTTTTCCATCTCTAAGTAATTCTCTCTTCGCAGAGGAGCAGAGAATTGTGAACACGTAAATTGGGCAACGAGAAGGCTTTTCAACCTCACCGACCCAACTTCAGCACGGGCGAGGAAAGGAAGCCTCGGAGAAGAGGTTAACCTCAGGCAGGATTAGAAACTAAAAGCTGGAGGCCTAGTGGGGTGAGGGGCTTTAAAGGAATGAAACGTGCTTAAGGGGGATAATAGGGCACGGACGTCAACGGCATGGAGCCTTTAACGACCTGAAACAGGAAAGGCTCAGCCGCCACCAAGGCGGATAGGAATGGTACACGCTGAGAGGAAGGGGACACCAATTCCTTCACCTGCCAATCGGCGCTGGCCCGGGCTCCGCTTGATTCCTTGGTAACGTCGCAAGCGGAAATGACGTAAACCTAGTTCCGTTTTCTCCCCCACTTGCCCTTTTAAGGCCCCGCCTTCCCGGCCCCGCCTTCCCGGCCAAGAGCTTTTCTCCAACTCCGACGTTTCAAAGTCGCCGGGATGCAGACCTACAGTTTATGAATAGGGTTGGTTCTGTTAGAGCCTTCACTTGGATTGTCACTGGCTTTGAGGCAAAGGATTTTGAAAGGGAAACCAAAGCGATTGTTTGCAAAGTTGGACACAATATATTATAAAGTCTGATCACTTCAATCAAGGACCTTAAAGATGCTGGAAAAATAAAATGAAATTTTATGTATTTAATTTAATTTATTGATTTGATAGTAAGAAAACTGATCCTTCTAGCGACAGATCTTGCTCAAGGTCAAAGAACAAGTAAGCACAGAACTCATGACTGCAGTCCAATGCTGTTTCTAAATTTAGGCTCTTTAGCTGGTAAAGCCTAAACCAGTTTTTAAGGGAAAACAGATGACTTCCTAAATGAGGTTTCAAATGAATTATATAAACACTGCATATCTAAAGCGAGTTTGATTTGCTTGAATTCTGAATATCCGACAGTGTGGCAATGCTTTAGTTGGTCACAAATTACAGCAATGTAAAATAATCTTGTTCAGAACTGCCTGGTTCTGCTATTTCCCTCCTATGTTCATGCATGTAATAAAATTATTAATAGTTTGTAAGTAAGATGAAGTTCTAGGGGGAAAAAAACCCAAAGAAAAATTTCCCTGTATAAAAAAATTTGTACAGAAGAAATTCCTTGTAGGTTAATTCAGTGACTCACTGAACTTCCAGAGTTCTTTAAAGTCATTATCACAGTGATAAGCAGGTAGGGAAGCTTTAGTTCCTCTTCAAATATTTACCTTGATACATTAATACACAGTAGTTAGGAATAATAAACCGTAAAAATATAGTCATGGAAAGAGACATTATGAGATCAGGCATGGTGGCTCATGCCTTTAATCCCAGCACTTTGGGAGGCTGAAGTGGGAGGATCACTTGAGTCCTGGAGTTTGAGACCAGCCTGGTCAACATAGCAAGGCCCCATCTCTACAAAAAATAACAAAATTAGCTTGGTGTGGTGATATGCACCTGTAGTCCCAGCTACTCAGGAGGCTGAGGTAGGAGGATGGCTTGAGCCCTTGAGTTTGAGGCTACAGTGAGCTATGATCATGCCACTGCACTCCAGCATGGGTGACAGAGTGAGACTCTGTCTCTACAAAATAAATAAATGAATAAAATAAATAAAAATACATTTAAGATATACTACCTTGTTTATATATTACTTTAAAAATAAGCTCTATATATTTTAAATGAAGTCCTTGTCTGAATTACTAAAGGAAATTTACAATAGTTACTATTTGAGTACTTATTATGTTACCTCTAAACGGATACAGAAGAATTTGGCAATTTCTATATAATAGGCTCAAACCTTTCATAGCTCTAATACATGCAAGAATCTTTCAATTCTTCAAAGAAAAAAATATCTTTCTTTAAATTAGCCACAAAGGATCATTAAGATTCAAAACTGTAAAGTGTTATGTTTAGTCATTTACATGCACCTACTTAAATCTAGAAACAGTTTACTAGGAAGCAGAATGCTGAAGAACTTCTGCGTGGTTTCATAGAAATATTTTCCACCTTCCTCCTCTCTGTTCCTTGTCCACTCATTCTCTTCTTCTTTTATCATTATTATATAATATGTAGTATTATATTTATGAAATTAACATTCTTGTTTTCCAGTTAGAAGGAAAAAATTTTTCTTTATAAACCATGTAAAGACAAGAGATAAGGAAACAAAATGAATTGGTATGAGAAGAGGGGAAATATTAATATTTATAGTGCAGAGAGAGAAGGGTCACAATTATATGCCATTTCTTTCCTCTGCTGCTTTGGCACTGGAACAAACTTCAACAATAGACAAGAGAGCCCCTGGATGTGGGCATGGAATCTTTTATAATTATGGAAAATATCTCACGTGGTAGAAAACCACAATGTCACACATGCGGAGTGGGTGAGGGTCAAAGGCACAAGTACGGCAGTGGCCTAAAGGAAGCCAGAGGGACCTCTAACCAGGCATGGATCCTCCTGATGCAGTTTAGCAGTTTGAAGAGGCTAGCAGAAGGCATTGGTATCTTTAGCTAATTCTTTGCACAGAAATATGTCCTCCTTATCCCATGACTCTTGCTAAGGATTTTCCTATTGCTTTCTCAAAAGAGGCTTATCAATCCACAATGCTAGTAGCAATGAACGAGTGTACAAAAATCAAGATCAGGGGCCATACTAGGTCTGTGAGTTAGAATTTCTCTCATTCCCGCTTTAATATACTAAATGATACAAAATTCTCTCTTTTCTATAGGAAAATTTAAATTTGTTAATGAAAAAATTATGTAATAATAGTGGTATCTTGGTAAATTGCTCTCAAAAACAAACAAGTCAATCAATTAACCAATTCCTGGTTTGTGACATTTGCCAATTTCTGGTACTGAAAATACTCTCACCATGGGCAATTTTAAGGGACCAATGTCATGTCTCTAAATGTGAAACTGGGAACAAAATCCAATGGAAAGCTGGTAGGAGCCAGCTCTAGGACATCACTGAATTGGGCACTTTGTTCTTAGGGAAGTTGCTATTGTAGACTCTGTGCTTGCCATTGTAGCACCCCTGCTGTTGTATACTTGGACTTTAAAGGCTACTTTCTATTACTGTTTGATCGCAAATGAGATAGTTATGTCAATCTGAATTGTATCTTACACTTACCACACATTCTAGAGTTTAGAGGGAACAGAAAACTTTCATTATGGGCTCAAGAACAGAATCTTGTTATAATAAGTCTCTTTTTCCTTTGTAAGTCTCCATGTCACCCCAAACTCTTCCAAATCAGGATTCACTTGGTGAATCATCCCAGTTTTAAATGATAAAAGCATGGGACAGAGGACAAGCCATTTTCTTTGGAGGATTCACTTAGCTCCCACCTGGGAACCCAGGTGGCAGGTCCCTTCCTTGTCCATTCTGCAGCTGCAGTGCTCGTGGTACTAGTAATGCAAGTGGTGGCAGGAGTTCCCATTATTCTTTGGGGACAGGAAAGTTGAGTGGACGGGGTGGTGTATGGAGGGGAAATAGCCTTCATGTTTCTCTAGCTGGTTCATTGGCATCTGAAGCTTGGTTGGTACTTCTTGCTGCCCATTAATTTATAATAAAGGTGTGGATACTAACCCTTGGAAGCCATAGAGGTAGGCTTATTCTTTGTTTATGTAAAATATCCTTACTACATGCCCTGTATTAAATTAGATGGAATTTGGTTAATGCATATCTTTCTTGGAAGGCTCTGGTATTTGTCCCAAACCTTCTGGAATAAGGGTACAATGCTATTTTATACACTTATATCGAGCCTCGTGGCTTAGGTGGTCTTCAGTTCCCAGGCCCTTGCGGGTATTGTGGTATTATAAAGAATACATCTGGTCTTTGTCTCTAATTATTGGTACAGATCTTCAAAAACCCTTAGAATTTCCTGAGTCATAAAAGTGCTTTTGTTATGTTACTGAGGTACTTGTGGTGGGTCCCAAGATAGCTTCCCAATGGAGGATGGTCACCAGAAAGACCAAGTACATGATTTGTGAGTTGGGACTTTCAGCAGTCCATACTCCAGGGAGAGGAGAGAGGCTGGAGTTGAGTTCAATCACACGGCCAATGATTTAATCAATCATGCCACTGTAATGAGACACCAATAAATAACTCCGAATGTCAACACTCAGTGGAGCTTTCTGGTTGGTGAAAATACGGATGTATCGGGAAGGTGACTTCTGACTCCGTCAGGGGAGGGCATGGAAGCTCTGTGCTCTCTCTCAGACCTCATTCTATGTGCATCCTTTATAATAAAACTGCAATCATTAAGTATAGCACTTCCTTGAGTATTGTGAGTTGTTCTGGTGAATCATTGAACCTGAGTGGGGCATCATGGGGAATTCTTGAATTTTTAGCCAGCTGGTCAGAGTGTGGGTGGTCTGGTCCCTTGCAGCTGATGTCTATAATGAGTAGTTGGCACCAGAAATGTGTTGAAGTACACCCAGTTGGGAGTGAAACAGAACAGGTGTCTCACAAAAATATTCCTTTTTTCTAACTCTCTTCCCCTCCTCCCCTACTTCTGGCTGTCCCGTCTCCCTCTACTGTGTTTGCCACCGCACCCAGGGCCACCCCCCCACTACTTCCAGGTTTTGCTATTTCTTCCTATCGAATAAAGAAACCCGTTTCTTACTTTCCTTGTGTTTAAGAAATGTGGTGATATAATGTATCAGCTTAAGGTTAATGGTTCCCTCTTCCACACAACTCTACAAAGAGGACTTGGCTTCGAAGAGACTTGGCTTTTCTCAGTGTCTGGAATGGCTCCACAAGAGGTTGAAATGGGGTCGGGGGGCAGCAGGGGGTGAGAAAGGGAAAGCTGTGGCTCTGTGCATAAAAGAGGGATTTTTACTCTAAGGTTTTGCTAATTTTTTCTTCAACTATTTGAAGTTAAACACACCGTACCATCACAAGGATGATTTCCTTTCCCTGCAAACAAGAACTTTATATTTCTTTTAACTTTGTCTTTATTATGCCAGCGGACCATTTGTCCTCTGCTTACTCCTCTTGTATTTTCACCATCAACAGAAAATAATGATGTCAATCTTAAATATTTTTTCTGTACTAGATTTCTGCCCACTCAGAATTGAGTTTTGGTTTATTTATTCATAAAGACATAATAGAATTAAAATTAGGCCAATTTAGTTACCAGGGCTATAGGTGGTTAAAATCTCTTTCTCATAAAACAAAAGGTATCTTTTCTCAAATTTCTATTTAGAAAATTTACTTTATTTATAAAGTACACATAATATGGCCCATGATATAAAATTCTAGACATAGTAGATTTAAAAACAGTATAATGGAAAATATAAATATCCATTTTCTTTTCCTATTTATTATGCATTGACTGTCTTTTCCCAGGCTGGCATTTTTCCTTATTTTGCAATTTGATTCATACTTAAAGTAAAAACAGTTTAAATACTATAGAAAGGTATAAAGCAAAAAGTAAAAATTCCCTTCTCTCGATCTTCTCCTCAGATATTAGTGAATCTCCTTTCAAACTTGCAACCACATGGATGCATTTTTGTTTACAAATCAAAAAGCCATGTAAAACTGACTCTTTTAAAAGGCTACGGCCAAAATGGCAAGATGGAGGATTATCCAGATTAAGGCTGCTCTCTCCCTATAGAATTTCTTGAGGGGTTTCACTTTATTTCTCAAGCACATCCTTTCTGTTCCACTCCCCAAAGCTGTCTGGTTTGACTCAACTTGCTTTTAACTACTAGGCCTATTTTGGCAGCAGGTGATGTAAATGTTAAAAATTTAAGATGTTTCTAACAAAATGCCATTAGCCATCAGGATCTGAGGTTCAGGGCAGAGAAGTATGAGGGAGGCAACCTTTCTTGCCATAATCCCAGTTTTGACCAGCCCCAAACATTACGTACAATATATGTAAGCCATGTATTCAACAGGGTATGGTCTCAGGACAGTTTGCCCTTTATTTTATACTTGTGCACTTGTGGTTTTGAACAATTGATGGGTATTAGAGTTTGCCTTGGATACTTGGCTTTGATTAGACTGTTCTGAAATTTGGTTTTGCTCAGTTTAAAAAAAATCCTGTGTTCTCATTATTCTTCAGAAAAAATAGATATGACCACTTTAAAATGGCTACACTGTTTTCCAGATTAAGTAAATATTTCAACTAGGAGAGTAAATATTTTTAAATTGGGAGTGTGGCTAATGCTCGTTTTTAGAGCATAAAGGTCAAGATAGTGAACTGAATTTTGGATTGGTGGTACTGCAAGGAGTGTGTAACGAACTCCCGGGCTATGAGTTCTAAGTCATGGCCCTGTCCTAAAAGGCAGAGGAAATTTCCAAAGTTTTTATCTCAGCAACAAAACTCACTGAAATAGAGGAGTGGTGGTGTGAGGTGCTTGCCTCTGTTGTTGGCATATTAGTGGATCCCAAGATACCAGGCTTCCTAAAACTTGTTGTAGACGTTTTCAATGTTTTGCCAATCTCTTTCAAAGGTTAAAAAGAATTAAAGTTCTCCACCTGACTATAGTTATCTTTTATCTATTTAATAGACAGATAATGAATGATGCCCATAGGATGCCTTCATCTGTGTTAATAACTGTGTTATCCTGGATGGGTACACAACCCAGATAGAGTGGGAACCACTAGCTTAAAGCTCAATCTCTCATTAATTTTGTCTCAGGCCTTAGCAAAATTTAGTTTAAAAGAAATGAACATTGCTTTAAAAAATATTTCCTCCATGCCACCTTTAATAACAGAGTCATCTTCTTCTTCTTTAATTATCCTTATCAGACCTTCCAAAGGAGGCTGCTATTGCTGAATGCCAAAAGCAGCTTATAAAGGGAGAAAGTATGCAGTTAGGGTGGGAGGAACTCTGCACAAATATTCTCTCTTCATTATTGAAAGTGGAAGATAGAAAGTGGGCGGGGGATAGAAATAAACCAGTAAGTATGATGTAAACAGTTTCACAGAGGCTGATTTCTATTTTAGCAAGTCTCTGTGCCTGCTATGATTCCTAAGTTCTCTTTTTAGAGAAACCACGATGCTGATAATAGCAGTGTTTACTCAAAAAATATTACTATCCAATGATATTTGGTAATACTTGCTCAAATACAGGATAAACGTCTCTAATACAAAAATTCAAAATCTGAAATACTCCAAAATCCATGACACCATCATATGGGTGGCTGAGATAGTGACACCTTTCTGACAGTTTGATGTACATAAACTTTGTTTCATGCACAAAATTATTAAAAATATTGTATAAAATTTACTTTCAGGCTATATATATAAGGTATATATGAAACATAAATGCATTTTGTGTTTAGACTTGGGTCCCATCTCCAAGGTATCTCATTATGTATATGCAAATATCCCAAAATCTGAAGGAAAAAAAATAGGAAATCTGAAACACTTCTGGTTCCAAGCGTTTCGGATAAGGGATACTCAACCCGTGTTGCTTTATCCATCCACATTATATAAAGCCATTAAGAGAACTAGTCCGCTGGGTAAAGTCTTTTGTACTGTTTTTTGCAGCTTAAGGCTTTCTTTAAAGATGTAGTCGGCACTCACAGGAGGGTCAATCTGGGATGACTTAAAGCTCTTCTCTGAAAGGATTTTTCCTGTGGCACTCACAGATGGATGTGCTATCTTCTGGCTGAGGAACAAGTTCCATTCCATCACGTATTTCAGGTTTGCTGGCCTGGTGCTCGGCATATTTCTGAAATGTGTGTTTGAAGGCAAGTGAAAGATTAGTCCACACTTCATTCCATTGACTCCTCAACTTCACCCCCACCCCGAATCATGCCAACCTTGGCATAGACAGCCAGTCCACAGGCTGACTCTCTGAATACTTCTGGAAGCAAGACACAAGGCACTCAGGCCAAGCACGTGGTCTGAGGATGCCTGACCCAGCAGGGTGGACACTCTGGACTGACCTGTAGGACCCTGTAATAATAGCAGTAAAGCCTATGTGGCTGGAGTAGGTCCCTAGCAGTCAACTGCCCTTCTTTGGCAATCTTCTTAGCTTCTTCATCATTTTCCTGAAAGGTTTAAAAGAAAACAAAACAATGAATGAAAATTACTCCTGCAACCCATTAAGAAAGGAGGATTGAGTGTGAGGCAGGACAGATGTGGGTCTGAATGTGAACAGCATGGAGGATGGAATCTATAATGGAAATATAACTTAAGAATGAGGCTATGGAAAGAGACAGAGTACTTTCCTAGACATCTCTGTGAAAGAGAAATGATCATATGTGTTTGGCCCCTGTTGTACCACACCGGTAAACCATCCCCTTTCCCCACAGGGCCACCACCTACATGCAGCCTCTGCTGTGACTATCTCGGCACTTTTCCAGCTACACAGAAAGTAAGCTTGGGGTTCATCATCTGTCCTGCCAGCTCAGCCCTCTCTGCTTGACAGTAGAATCAATCCATTTTCATGTTATAACGTCTTTTAAAAGCTCCATGTAAATATGCAGTCAAAAATTTGTGTTACAAAATGGTAGCCAGGAGAGACTATATTGTTTTTGTAATAAAAAAATTCAGTCATAAGCACCCACAGCCTGTTCATTCAGTACCAGGAATAGTCAGTCTTTCTAATTATACTTTTGGAAAACAGTTAATATTCTACCATCCTGCCCACAGGAAAAGCCATTTGCAAGCAACTGTGGCTTTTATAAAGGGTCACAAAATGATTCTGCCTCAGGCACTCAGTTATTTCTATAACCATATATTACTTCTTAGAAATTTAGAACAAACTCTTATAACAGAGGAGTACATTTTTAATGTTTTATAATAAACACATCAGCTTTTTAATACTTTTCCTTTCAAAAAAGGAATTCCTATTTTATGGGAAACTTGTAACTCTTGGGACGTTGTGTCGCATGCATTCATTAAGAACTTGTGCCCTTCTACTAACTGGAGAAAAGAAAAAAGCACTGTAATTGCCTTAAATATTTTCTTATGCGTAAAGCACTTTAACTTTGTGCCTTTTCAATCAGTAATTTGTATTTCGTGTGTTCTTGTTTGTGTGTGTAAGCATGAATAGTGATTCATCTAGAAAATTTATATACTTACATAACACTGGGTTTCAAATCTTCCAAAAATCCTCAAAAATACTGATAGAGGGTATGCAAAATGATTCTGATGCTGATTCTTTAAATATTTCACGGGAACAAAAATTTCAGAACATTTTTTTTTTTTATTCCATTATGTCAAATTGCGTTGTGATAGAACTTGTGTAACTAACACTGGTGAATTTGCTATTGCCTAAAGAAATGAAAATTGCAGGCAACATACCTTGGCCCATTTCACTCTCTCTAGTAAATCACTAAGATTTCTTTTAACTGGAACATAATGTTTCCAAGGTTTTAGCGCCACGTAGAAATGTTCGTAATATGGCGAGTCCTGTTTTAGAACCAGACTGTCGCCTAGCATGAGATATGGATATCTGTAAGCAGCCACGGTCCCATCCACATTCACTTGATACTTATACTGAAAGATTAAAAACAAACAAACAAACAAAACTTTTAACAGTTATTTGCCTCACTTCGGCTTCCCTTCAACACTGTCATACTAAATCCAAAGGAACTATTTTCCATTTTCCAACTTTTGTGTTTAAAAGTTTTATCATTTTTTCTTTGTAGTAAAATCAGAAGCAGCCTTTAGTAGATCAATTTTAAGAAATATAACACATTTACAGGTACAATGATAAATAATTTTAGGAAATAGGGAATAAAGACCTATTTCAATTATGTCTATATAATGGAGAACATACAGATTTCTGTAACCAGATAGGAAAACTATTTTCAAAAGTTCTATGTTTCTTAAAGCTGAATATTGATAACAATTTATACTTTCATTTATATATTATTTCATTGGTCCCTTATACTCAATCTATGAAACAGGAAGGTACTATTTCTATTTTACAGTTTTAGTATTGAGGAGACAGAAACCTGGAGAAGCTTAAGGACTTGGGCAATGCTAGCAACACAGTAGGAATTCTGTTTGCATATTTGCTGGATTAATACATTTTATTTTACATTTTGAAAGCACTTTTCATAGGCATTAAACCTCATTCAATTATAATAACATGAAGCAGGTATTAACCTCTCTCCTCCCTTTTTTTTTAATAAATGAGAAAACTGGTATTCAGAGAAATTTATAAACCTCTAGTCTCTGAGTACAAATCCCCTGTTCTTTTCATTATATCACACTGAGATGAAGAAGATATACTCTCAGATCCAGAAATTAATTTTTTCTTAAATAATTGGTACCAAGGAACTTTCTAGCCAGTCAGGCTTCATCACATTGCTCATGTCTCTGTCTCCTTTAAGTCTCATGATAATGTTCTGAAGGAGCTAGGCAGGCCTTACATGTGTTTAGAGACCAAGGCACTAAGAGAGGAAGGTTCCACAGTTGGTGGCAGAGGCAGGATTAGAGGCAGAACTTGAACCCCAATTCCAACTCCTTTTTTATGTATATGGAATTTATATTCTTCCTATTTACAAAAGGCATTTAAGATCACTTTGTATAAAAAATATTTATATTCCCAGTTTACTAACCATACACAAAAGTAAAACAAAAGAAATAAATACAGCAAAACCTCAGGTTACACCTTGTACTATATTCTGAGTATTAAGTATAGCTCTGAGCTATTTGGTAGACAAAGTTAACAACAAGAAAAGAAGGAAACCGCAACAAGTTTTGCAATTGCCAGTGTCTGATAAGAAAGTGTGAAACTGAGATACTAACAGTTCCAATTTATACCCCTGAAAAGAGAAATTGTAGCTATTTATTATCCCATAGCAAATGTTTAGGGGATTTGGATAAATTGTGGATTGGAGTGACTGAGCAGTTTTGAAAATTTAAGATGTGACTTTAAAAGAAAAAGTAAGTAAGGGAAAATTTTAATGGAATTATTTTCCATCTTCAAACAGGCAGATCTATTCTAAAAACTATGGATTTCTGAGAGGCCGAGGCAGGTGGATAGTTTGAGCTCAGGAGTTCAAGACCAGCCTGAGCAAGAGCGAGACCTCGTCTCTACTAAAAATAGAAAGAAATTAGCTGGACAACTAAAATCATACAGAAAAAATTAGCCGGACATGGTGGCGCATGCCTGTTGTCCCAGCTACCCAGGAGGCTGAGGCAGTAGGATCGCTTGAGCCCAGGAGTTTGAGGTTGCTGTGAGCTAGGCTGACGCCACGGCACTCTAGCCCAGGCAACAAAGTGAGACTCTGTCTCAAAAAAAAATAAATAAATAAAATAAAAATAAAAACTATGGATTTCATATGACCACAGCAAGCATGAAACTTACCCTGTTAAAAGGCACTTCCATGGATGCTGATGGGAAGAGTAAACAATGTCTTTCAATGTTAACAAATTTCTGCAAACTATCTGGAGGAGTGTGGTTATTCCAAATAGGATGGAAGAAGGGAAGTTATCTGATCGAATAATGAAGGAATGTTTTAATTATGTTTTCCTGTTAACAATTTAAGTGGAAATAAAAACGGATCATTAAGACGCCAAAAAAAAAAAAAAAAAGGATGTGAAAGTATGTTAGATCACAAGACAGGAGAAATTTGCCTAAGCCCAAATATTTGGTAGACTTTTCATACAAGTTTATCACTTCATATCCATACAGGCAGACTCAAATGCATACCTTAAAGAAATCAAAGAAACCTGTCAATTTGGCTTTTCCAAGCTCCTTTTCTTTCTCTTGGAAAAAGAAATATCCTGTAATTCCTGCATCTAGTAGCTGTGGATTTTCTTTCGACAGCTGTACCAACTGGAGCCTCTCCTCTCGGCTATCTCTACCTCTGAAGAAAGCTTTCTCTGTTTTATTGATCCAGGAAGGCCCTAGAAGTTTGAGGCCATAAAAAAATTATGATTATGAATTTGACATTTTTATATGGCAAGCATAATCATCTTTAATCTACCAATGTCACTAAAGATGTTAAAGTTCTTTTATCAACTCATCTTCTAAAGTAGATGCTATTTCCAAAAATATGGGATTGAGTCTCAATTTGCCAGAGATATTTTCAAGTTTAGACTTTGAAAAACAGTCATTTTATTTGCTGTATTATATAAAAGAATGCTCTAATTTTACCCATTTGTCTACTAGTGAGAGCTCACACAAATATTGTTTTCTGTTATATAACACTAAGAAATATCCAAAATAATGTTGGACCATGTTCAAAGCAAAAAGAGATTCAATAACTTGGCTCACTCACCAAGGCATTAACTTCCTCCATTTTTTGTGTTTCACCATCAAACATGAACTAGGCTTTTGTTCTTAGACAGGGTGACCAGAAAAAAACTACATATCAAAGTATTACCCATCAGTCCTTAGGTTGCTCAGAATTTTGAGCCCATCTTTTTTGAATACAGGGAAGACTTTTTTCTAATATGCTGTTAAATACAAATATATATGTAAAACTCAATATATATATATATTTATATTCTATCTTTCCTGGAAGGGAAATATTCTGGAAGAATAATTTAAATCTATTTCTATTATTCTATAGAGAGAAGTCATTGGTTGATACCTGTCAGTATTTTAAGGGATAAATCATAAAACATGGAAATTTTTTTTTCAGCATATTATGGGGGTACAGATGTTTAGGTTATGTATGTTACCCTTGCCTCCCCACTCCCCCCCCCCAAGTCCGAGTTTCAAGTGTGCCCATCCCTTGGATGGTGTGCATTGCACTCTTTGTGTATGCAAATACCTGTCCCTTCCTCCCCTCTCCCTCGCCCACCAGACATCCAATAGATGTTATTCTTATATGTACACTTATGTGTTTATCAGTTAATACCAATTTGATGGTGAGTACATGTGGTGCTTGTTTTTCCATTCTTGGGATACGTCACTTAGTAGAATGCGTTCCAACTCTATCCAGGAGTATACAAGAGGTGCTATATCACCATTGTTTCTTAAAGCTAAATAATACTCCATGGTATACATATATCACATTTTATTAATCCACTCAAAAACATAGAAATTTTAAAAGGAGTTAATTTCTTTAGTGTTTTAGCACACTTTTCAAAAAATTAAATTAGAAGTAGGTCAGTTCTCATTTCATGTTATCTTTAAATAATTACAAAATGTAACTTACAAAAAGTCCCTGGTCTTATCTACCAAGTCCACCAAACCACAATAAACAGAAATAGAGTCTATAAAGACAAGGCAGGGTTTTTTCTACTCAGGGAGATTGGTTTAATAAAAAGATGTGTTTTACCATAAATTTAAAGCTATCAAACAGGCAGAAATGAATTCAGATTTTAAAAGATCAAGAGAAGCAGAAAAGTGTGAACCCAACACTTTGGGAGCCCCAAGCCAGGAGGATCGTGTAAAGCAAGGAGTTAGAGACCAGCCTGGGCAACACTGGGAGCCCTTGTCTCTACAAAAAATAAAAAAAAAATTAGCTGGGCATGCTGGTGGTAGTGGCTATAGTCCCAGCTATTTGGGAGGCTGAGGCAGGAAACTAGCTTGGGCCCAGGAGTTCAAGGTTGCAGTGAGTTCTTACTGTGCCACTGCACTCCAGCCTGGGTGACAGCGTGAGATTCTGTCTCTAAAAATTAATTAATTAATTAAAAGAGAAGCAGAAAAACAAAGGAGGAGAATTCCTTATAAAGTGTTGGAGGTAAGAATATCCAAATTATATTATTATCATAATTCTCTTACATTTGCATAAAATTTTATATTTTTCAAAATTTTCTCTCATTTCATCCAGCAATATAAAGACATTGGAGTCAGAATTAAGTGACAACTTTACCAAATATATATTTTCAAATGACCAATTCTAAGGAGACTCAGTGAAGGTAGATTTGGGCATTACTGGGCCAAATCATGTATCTTTAATTTCTGGATTAGAAGAATCCTAAACAAGTCACTTTAGCATTTAATGTGCTATTTTTCTTTTCTCTTGGTAATAAAATAAGAAGAATGGTTTTTAAAAGATATACACATTTACTCTCTCTAACTGAACATTTTCTTTACCTTTTTACCTCTAATCTTTTTCTTAGAGCATTAACCTTAATTTACCTGTATTTCCCTGAATAGAGAGAAGATCATTTGTAACACCCCTCATTGCTTCCAGTGTGGAGTGGGTGATGTCATATGTTGGAAGTATAATGTCCCTTGAATCCAGAGAGCCACACCATGAAATGATAGGTACAGGGCCAGGGGTTTCATTGACCTTTCGATGCTCCAAGGGCCAATCTCCAAGATTAATGTAAAATTCTAAGTCCGGGAGAAGGACCTACATAAACAAAATATAAACATTGGTGCTGGGAAGGCTTCGGTCTTTGGTACCAAATACATCAGTTCTTTGGCTTTCTTAAATATTTCTAATAGAGCTGACCACCTGAAAACATTAAGACAGGAAAGATGAATGCATCTCAATCATCAGTAGCATCAGAAAATCACAGGTGAAGATGGTACATAACAAATTCACTTAACCAGGAATCAGCTACCTCAGTCCACAGGTGGCATTTAAAATTTAGTATTACAGAAGTGGAAATTGTGTAGAAAGGTATGAATGAGAGGTGAGAACCCTCTCTGTCAACTGCCTCAGCAAGAATTTACAAAGTTATACTCAAGCCTTTGTTTTCCTTCACTATCCCCCTCTTTACCTCATCTACCTTTGTTTCTGGAATCTGCTACCCCATTTCTATCTCCATGCGATGGCTTCCATACCAGGTGTTTTCATTCTAGCTACTCCCTATTCTACTCTACTCTCCACATGGCCACTCAAATTTCTAAAACTAAAATTAATTCTAAAACTAAAATTTCTAAAATTAATTTTGGTTAATGTCACTATCAAGCTTAACAAAATCTTAAGCCTGTGGGACAAGGTCATAACTCTCTGGCTGGCATTAAAGGCCTTGCTGTCTTGCACCAGCTTAGCTTTAAACCCATTTTCCATCTGCCCATGTACCAGGGAACTTTAGGATACTCTCTGAAAATGCCGCCCACTTTAATATGAAATTCCCTTCACTTGGTATGTTCTACTCCTGCTTATTCAACTTGGCATTCTCCTTTCCCATCCTTCAAACCCAGTTCTAAATTACCTCCTCTATGACTTGCCCTCCTCAGGCACTTGAACCCTATTTACCTACTTTTCTTCAGGCTTATCATGTTATGATGTAATTGTTTGTATTCACACCCCAAGTAACAAAAACGAGTCCCACGAGAGTGGGCTGCTCAAAGACCAGGACCAAGTCTCATTTACCTTAGATTTCTTCCCAGCCACCAGGCAAAGAACAAAAGGGAAGGGCGAACGATATGAATATTCACCCTCTTGCCTCCCTGCTATTATTTATAAAGTCATTAGTAAACTCTGCATCGAAAGTTCTCACTCTGGGGCAGGATTTCTCAGGTTTGCACTACTGACATTTGAAGCTGAATAATTCTTTGCTGTAGGGGGCTGTCTTGTGCATTGCAGGAATGTTTACCCACTAGATGCTACTGGCAACTCTCACTCTACCCACTAGATGCTAGTTGTGATAACCAAAAGTCTCTAGATATTGCCAATTGTTCCCTTAGGGGCAAAATCATCCCAGTTAAAAACTACTGCTATGGAGCCAGCAACACAAGGATAAGGATACAGGAATACAAGACAGGGTAGACTGGTGGGGGCCCAGGACAAGAGCGCTGCCTTGTACGCTCACATTGTGGGCTGGGGGCAGGGGAGAGAAGAATGCTATTTAAAATAAGAACTGATTGCAGCCACACATTTAGCATACTTGGGAAATCACTGTATAACATATCGGCAAAGATGGCTTTTGGTTTAGAAACTATCTTGATGGTCTCTCTGGGTGAGAAAGATAAAAACTGCTGACCTCCATCCCTCACCCTACATGATCAGGAACAAGAAAGAACAAATGTGCTGCCATGAACATTCGAGTGCAGATGTCTTTATAGTCCTCACCGGATTCTTCCTCTGAGGGAAATTAGGATGTGAGAAGGCAGACAATATTAGGGATTCATAGAGGAGACATCAGAATGGGAGAGAAAGCAGTGTAGCTGTAGTATCCCTCACATACTAACGGGAAAAAATGGCCTGTAGAATCAGTGCTAGTAGCAAAGTTCAGCTTAGGGCAGAGAACCACCAGAAACTGCCTTTGATTCACTATTGTGATTGTAGAAAGACTGATCTTCAGGACATGCCCTATGTAGTTTAGAAATGAAACAAAGAGGTTCAGGACAGGAATCGAAGAGACAAAGGGGGCTTGAGAAACACGAGAAGGTATAGCTTGAATACAAGAGACAGCCAGTGAAACTTTCCTGGGAAAAAGGACGGTTGGTAACTTTTGTAGTGCCAGAGATGTCTAAACCTCAATTTTTTGTTGGCACTGACACACTTGAGTGCAACCCCTCTCTATCGCCCCAGACCCTCAGCCTTAAGTTGGAAGTATCCCTGAAAGTAAAGGGATTAAGAAGGGTTCATCAGCTTAATAATAAGGTAGAACGTGAAATGCAGAACAATTATCAAGAATATAATGGAAGCAGAAAAGTAATTCCCCTCCCAACCCCCCTCCAAAGTGCTAGAGCTATTAAGGGATGCCAAGTTACCCAATATATGTGGGATGCAGGTTTGAGCAAATTTACTTAAATCTTGGAATATAAGATGCTATGGTTTGAATATGTCCCCTCCACAATTCAGGTGTTGTCAATGTGATACACTAACATTAGGAGGTGAGGGCTTTAAGAGGTGATGGGGACATGGGAACTCCTCCTTCATTAATTGGATTAAAGAGGCTTATATTAATAAAAGAGGCTTCACACAGCTTGCCCTTTCACCTTCTACCATATGAGGACTCAGCAAGAAGACCCTCACCAGACCAAATGCCAGCACCTTGATCTTGGATTTCACAGCCTCTGAACTGTAAGGAATAATTTTTTTTCTTTATAAACGACTCAGTCTCGGGTGTTTTCCAACTACCTGCCAGATTTTTCTAATTTGATTTTGAAAAGGGATTGCCGGATCAACATTTCCACAACCAAACTATTGTCTTCTCTCCTGTTTTTACCGTAAGATCACTAGCCACCTCAGTCATCTCAACTAGAAATGTTTCATTTTTTGATCCTTTGTTCTCTCTCACACCTGCCACACACATGTGATCCATTGAATTCATTATTAGGTCTTGCTTATGCTTGTAAAACACATATATTCCTTGCTATAGACTTTTAGTAATTTTAGTATGCATTGAATAAGATACAATGAATTTTCAAACAGGAAATTGAATTTTCATATACCAGCAACAAACAATTGGAAATTGAAATAAAAACAAAAATGCCACTTATAATAGCATCAAAAATTATGAAATATTTAGGAATAATCTGACCAAAGATGCAAAAGATCTGTATGCTGGAAACTATAAAATTTTGCTCATAGAAGTTAAAGAGGGCTGGGCATGGTGGCTCTTGCCCATAATCCCAGCACTCTGGGAGGCTGGGGTGGGAGAATTGCTTGAGCTTGGGAGTTCGAGACCAGCCTGAGCAAGAGTGAGACCTCATCTCTACTAAAAAATAGAAAAATTAGCTGGGCATTGTAGTGCGTGCCTGTAGTCCCAGCTACTCAGGAGGCTGAGGCAGGAGGATCGCTTGAGCCCAGGAGTTTGAGGTTGCAGTGAGCTATGATGATGCCACTGTACTCTACCCAGGGTGACAGAATGAGACTCTGTCTCAAAAAATGTATGTATAAAATAAAAAAATAATAAGAAAGTAGAAATTGGCAAGCTGGTATGGGAATGCCAAGGACCTAGCATAACTAAAACAACTTAAGGAAAAAGAAAAAAAAAGAACAATGTTGGAGAGCTATATTGCCTGACTCTAACCATTATTGTTAAGCTATAGTAATCAAAAGTGTGGTATTGGCATGAAGATAGATAATTGACATCAAAGGAACAGAATAGAGAGTTCTGAAATAGACCCACATATGGACAATTGATATTTTATAATGGTACAAAGGCAATGCAATGGTTAAAAGGTAGACTTTTCAACAAATGGTGTTGGAACAATTGAATATTTTTATCTATCTATAAATGAACTTGGATCTATACCATACACCATATAAAAAAACCTAACCCAAAATAGATCATATACCTAAATATAAAACCAGCAACTCTTAGAAGAAAACATGGAGAAAATCATTGTGACTTTGGGTTAGGCAAACATTTCTTAGATAAGACGCCAAAGTTACAATCACTGAAAGGACAAATTGATAAATTTGACTTCATCAAAATTTAAAACTTCTGTTCTTTAAAAGACACTCTTAGGAGAGTGAAAAGACAAGCCACAGACTGGGATAAAATTATTAGCAAGTATATATTTGATAAAGGACTTGTATCCTGAACATTTCAAACTCAACAATAAGAAAACAACCCAGTTAAAAACTGGGCTAAAGATTTGAACAGACATTTCACCAAAGAAGATATACAGATGACAACTACATGAAAAGATGCTCAATATCATTACTCATTATGGAAATGCAAACTAAAAGCTGCAATGAGATACCACTACATATCTGTCAAAACGATTAAAATTAAAAAGATTGACCATTTCAAGTATTGGCGAGGATCTAGAGGAACTAGAATTCTCACATAAGCTAGTGGGAATATAAAATGGTACAATCACTTTGAAAAACAATCTGGCAATTACTTAAAAAGTTGGATACATATCTACTACATGATCCAGCCATTTCCTCCAACATATTTATTTACCCAAGAGGAAGGGAAATATATGTCTATATAAAGAATTGTACACAAATGTTTATTCAGCTTTATTTGCAATAGCCCCAAAGTGTAAGCAACCCAAATTTCCAACAACTGGTGAGTGGGCAAATAAATTGTGGTAAATTGTGGTATATTGTGCAATACTACTCAACAATAAAGAGGAGAGCATGTGGATACAAGGACAAATTTATGCTGAGTTAAAGAAGCCAATCAAAAAGAAGTCATACTATATGATTTCATTTATATGAAACTATAAAATGCAAGCACATCTAAATTGACAAAAAGGAAATCAATTTGTTTGGGGAGGGGAGGGACAGAGAAGAGAGGAACAGTAAAGAGTGGGAGAGGAAGGGATTTCAAAGGGACTTGAGGAAACTTTTGGCAGTGAGCCCTATGTTTATTATTTTAATTGTGATGATTTCATGGACATACACATATTTTGAAACATCAAATTGGACATTTAAAATACAGGCAGTTTATTCTATGTCAATTATATCTCAACAAAAATATTTTTTTTTTTTTCGAGACAGAGTCTCACTTTCTTGCCTGGGCTAGAGTGCCGTGGCGTCAGCCTAGCTCACAGCAACCTCAAACTCCTGGGCTCAAGCGATCCTCCTGCCTCAGCCTCCTGGGTAGCTGGGACTACAGGCATGCGCCACCGTGCCTGGCTAATTTTTTCTATTTTTAGTTGTTTGGCTAATTTCTTTCTATTTATAGTAGAAATGGGATCTCTCTCTTGCTCAGGCTGGTCTGGAACTCATGAGCTCAAGCAATCTTCCTGTCTCGGCTTTCCAGAATGCTAGGATTACAGGCATGAGCCATCATGCCCGGCCGACAAAGTTATTTTTTAAAAATATCTGTTTGAGTATTCAAGGTGTGGATGGG
This sequence comes from Avahi laniger, assembly GCA_963575035.1. Taxonomy (NCBI): domain Eukaryota; kingdom Metazoa; phylum Chordata; class Mammalia; order Primates; family Indriidae; genus Avahi; species Avahi laniger. Next base: position 33,742 of record CAUYSK010103092.1, read on the forward strand.
TTATTCAAGTGGACATGTCTAGATTGGGGTTGAAAAAGTGGGTCTGGAACTTGAGGGAGAAGCTAGGGAAAAAGATTTTAGGAGTAAATTGTCCTTCCTCCCTTTCTCTCCCCCTCATTCCCTTCTTACTTCTCTCTTTTCCTTCCTTCATCTCTCCACCATAAAGATATGAGATGGTAATATTATTTATATAGAGTTGATAGTTGAAAGTGTGTGAAAGGCTGATTGCATCAAGAAATGGGTACAGAGAAAGATTGTTGAGAAGAGAAATGTGGAAACATTTAGGGGATGTAAAGAATAAGAGAAACCAGTAACAATCAGAAGGATGGTCGGCACATAGGAAGTACTAGAAGGGAACATCATGGAATCCAAGGAAGAAGAGTTTTTAAAAGTGTGAGTGATTATTAGTGTCAAATGTTATAGTATTTCATTTAATATCTTTAATACAGTTAGCCAAAAAATACAATTATCTAGAGCACTCTGTTCCCACCTACCATTCTAGTTACTTGAGATGTTACAACACATAGCTATAGAAATGATTTCCTCTGCAAATAGGCTTATTCATTTGCAGAGCTATCAAAGTACAAAGAAAAGTAATTTACGGTTTTAAAATTAGCTTTGATTTTTAAAAATAGATAGCTAAGATGTTTATATGTTTTCTTATACAGAAAGCAAATCGTAGACACTTTTAGAATTATTTAGCAGAATCCTACAATGAATTCAAGTCAATATGCCTAGGTTAGCTTTGCTAATCTTAGCAAAACTTTCATGTTGGGTGCTAAGTGCTTGCTTCTGGCTTATGTCCTAAGTATTAAATTGAGCATTTCTGCTGGGAGCATATCAGTGTACAAACTTCTGATTTGTACACTGCTTGCTCTCTCTTTCAACCATTTATATGTTTGTTTTTGGGAAAAAACATTGGACAACTCTATCTGGCAAAAATATAGAACCAGTCTTCAGAAAATGAAGAATGAATGGCTACCAATTAAAATAGAGTTGGTTATCAGCGCCAGAAGTAATATAATAAACAATAGGAAAGTGTCTAGATGATGAATCTCAAACTCTCAGCAGGTTAATCACCATATTGATCCATCTAACTCACAGTATTTTGAAAGCACTTGTTGATTAATGGAAGATGAGGGTGGATGGATTACAGTGTGTTTTTGCTTAGCACTGTCTGTCTTTTCAGTCTCAAGAACATCTCCAGTGGAGTAAGAACAAACCAACCACAGAGACTAAGCTAGTTAGTGTTCTATTGTTTCTGGTGGAGCAACATGTTGTTAAAAAATAAAAAGCACAAAACTAAACCTCAATTAAACCGATATCCTTAGCAGACGGGAGCCATGTCATATGTAACCCTTCAGTTCACTCAACAAAGCAAACGCTATTGGCTTGGAACTCGCATGTTCTATTTTCATAATTCAGACCACACAAAATTCTGAGACCCTTTGAGATGGTTTTCAGCCTTTCCTGCTGCCCTGCCTGAGAAGACTTAATGACAATTTCTAAAGACTGCTCGGTTCTTGGATTCATATCATACAAATGCACCAATGAGAAAATTAGTTAATTATTTCGGAGAAGCACCAGGCATTTGTGGAAAAGAACCCCAAAGGGTTAGAATTTCTACTTCCTTGAATTCTTTAAATTTCTTATACTAACAAAAAAATGACTATTGAAATCTGGAAGCTTTCCAGGAAAGATTTAATGTTAAGGTCAGTTAAAATATCTTATGGGCAAAGCTTTTAGAAAGAAGTGGGTTGGATTTTATATCTATGATGTAATGTTCAGGGGAGGACAGGAAACAAACAAAAATCAATTAACTGACTAAACAAAAACCCACACTCACAAAAATAAAAACATTCTGTATAGCAAATACAGAATTCTGTGCTGACCAATTTGTAACATGTCAGATATACCTGTGTTCGGTTTCTGCTCTGACTGATTAGGTTGGGTGACTTTGGACAGATGGGTAGTCTCTCAGAGCCGCTGCTCCTCTGTAGAAGAGAGACTATAATACTTACCAATAGAGATGTGGCGAGGGATGAGAGGAGTGATCTCTGGGAGAGCGCCTGGCCCCAGGATCCGTCCATGATGATTTAGTGCCTTCCCCTTTACCAGAGCTGACAGTTCAGAGTGTAGGCAGATAGTTTGTTGCAGTGTTTTAGCCACTTCCAGTCTCTCCTTCTTTGCCCCTTCTGTTCCTTTCCCCTCTTTTGCAGTACCAATTAGAGAGGTTTGAATAGAGGTAGCCAGGAGAGTGACCTATCTGGCTTCTTTCCTGCTGTCCTATGTTTTGGTCATGTTTCCACAAGGCTGTAGCCCCGTACTCTGGACAACCCAGGCTCTGGAGTTGAGTCACCATGGCTGAGATAATATGAAGTGAGTTGGCAAGCTATGCAGGGAGTTCAGCGCTGGTGTTTCAATTCTTCTGAACTGCTCCAGAGAGGGCACCAGCCTTGGTTCAGGCAAACTGCCTCTCTGTGACAATCAGACTTCTTTAACCTTCCAGATGTCCTGCACTCTATCAGGGGAAGGAGTGGTCTGTGGCTTCAGCACTAACGGAAAGGAGAAGTCTGATTCCAAGAAGAAGTGCTTCTGTTCTTGCTTTCAGTTCTAACTTTATCTTTCAATGTCAGGTTGTCTTTTTCAGGGAGGATTCACATTGGCTTGCAATAACAATAACCTTGTGTTACAAGCTTGCTGCACACCACGTGCTTTATATCCATTAACTCACTTAATTCTCACAAAGGCCTTGCAAGATCCCATTTTGCAGATGAGAAAACTGAGGCTTAAATAGATATTAGGACTTGTGCAAAGCAACATAGCGATAGTAGTATTAGAGCCCGGATATACTTTACTTGAGAGCTGTTACATATTTTGTCTCTCAATCGTGTTTACCTGCTTCTCCCTTTCTCTACCCCCGTGTCCCCCAGGAAAGACACTGTAACCTGGGGCAAGTACTAATTTAAAGGATTTATTTGCCATGTAAATCCTGAGATGGAATCTCTCTTTCTAATTGTCTCATCCCTAAGATGTCATTACGGAGACTCTGCCAGCTGGGAAAAGATGCGAATAGCCCCATAGCATCAGTGAGTACGGTATGTGCTTATAAAACTGGTGCTTTAACAAAAGCTACATTTTACTGAGAGAATTAAATAACTGAAAATCGAGGCTAATTTTTGCAATTAAACAAATGGAGCTGCATTAATTATCTATGAACTTTATTCTGAAGTGGTCTTCAGTTCTAAGTTCCAAAGGAAGCAAGAAGAGTACAGTATGCAATGTTCTCTGAGGCAGATGATCCAGACTTCCCAAGTTAGGAGGTCTCATTGAGAGCTGTTATGATAACTGAGTTATTTTATGGTTTTACTCTTTAAAAAGCTCTTTTAAGCCTACAGAGCAGAGCAAGCTGGCCCATCTCAGGGCACAAGGGCTAAATCAAAAGTGCATCAACTTTTTTTTTGCAAAACAAAGATGAATATAAACAATATTCTTCTAAAGTTGAAAAATAAAAGTCAATAGGAAATAGTCTGAAAAAATGGGATGAAAAGAAGGACAATTGCATTTTGTAAGAATTGAACATTCATTCAGAATTTGAACTCAATGTATTTTGTTTTAACTGTCATTGACATTTAAAGGTCTAGGCCCAAATCTGGAATAGCTTCTATAGCATTCTATGAAAGGCTTTCCTTCTTTATCCACATTTAAGTTTAGCGACTGGTATAATAGGATTCTCTTTCCAATCTGAACGGATGTAGAAACATGACATACAGTGTGTCCAAGCTGTTAACGTCACTCAGAAATAGGCTTAGATCTCATTGCAACCAATGTAAATCTTATATAGCAGAAGATTTGGGGCTTAGGGTGGCTTTTTAATTTCAAACAGCATTCAACATGACAAACTTTTATCATCTTCGAATTTGTTGTTCCAGATGTTAAAGCATCTTTTTATTCTGAGAGACAGAATTGGTTTTTGTGATAGTAATTAACTCTACAACAGATGAGAAAATTGAGGCCAGTGTTACAACACAAACTCCTCTACTTACCAGAGCTGTGAGTTCAGTCTGTGACTATCAAGTGACTGGACTGTAGCCGCTGCAGAGCAAGGAACACAGACTTTGGAGTCAGATTCTGCTGCTTATATTTGAGGCCTGTGGAAATTGACTAGTAATTCTTAAAATTTAGTGTGAATAAAAATCACCTGGGGATTGTGTTCAAGGCAGATTCTGACTCAGGGTGAGGCCTGAGACTCTGCATTTCTAACAAGCTCCCACGTGGTGCCGATGGGTGGTCCAGAACCACACTTTGAGTATCAGAAAACTGTCTGAACCTTAACTTCCTCATCTGTAAAATAGGGATGGTGATTACCACCTGGGAAGATTATTGGGAGCCCTAAATGAGCCAAGGAGGTGAAACATCTGACATATGTGAGGATTACCACAAATATAAGTGTGCCAATTCTTCTCTTTTCCCTATTTTGTTCCTACTTAGCTAAACAGCTTGTTCAACTTTTTATGTGAATTTCCTCAGTCCCAGTTTTTATGGGGGTCACTTACATATTTGTGTGACATAATCAGGTTCGTGGCAGAAAGGCAAGTATGAATCATTAAGGGCCCGTCTCTGTCCTCTTTCCGTAAATCAGTGGTTTATGTAACATCAAATGTTATGTTAAAAATCTATACCAAATGTGAATGTTCAGAATCGAGTTGATGTGCAACTTGTTCAAAATATCTTTAAAACTTAACCATGAACAAAAATTAGTATTTGGGATCACAAAACAAAACCTAATTATATTCTTAGAAGAAATACTTTTAAGGTAAATTGTTGTAAAATCATTAGAAATAAAGGAATGGGCAAAAGTGTACCAGTCAATTCAAACATAAACAAAATGAGGGTTCTGATATTAATATCAGACAAGTTAGAATTCAATTCACAAACTGTTCCAGAAAGTAGAAGAGGAGGAAATACTTCCCAGCCTGTTGCCTGAGGCCAGTATTACCCTGATACCCAACCAATGATAACACAAGGAAAAAAAAACTACAGGTCAATATCCCTTATGAATGTAGATGCAAAAATCATCCTCAACAAAATACCAGAAACCAAATATATCAACAAAGAGAATTATACCTCATAACCAATTGGGATTTATCCCATGAATGAAAGATTGGCTTACCATTTGAAAATCAATTAATGTAATATACCACATTAATAGAAAAAAAAAAAGGACAAAAACTATGTGATCATTTCAATAGATGAGGAAAGAACATTTGATAAAATCCAGTACCTCTCAGGGTAAAAATATGTAACAAACTACATATAGAAGGGAAATTTGTCAACCTGACAAAGGACATCTATGAAAAACCTAAAGGTAATATCACACTTAATGGTGAAAGAGTGCTTGCTTTTCCCTGAAGATCAGAAACAAGATCAAGATGTCCACTCTCATGACTTCTATTCAACACTGTACTAGAAGTTCTGCCAGGGGCGATTACATAAGAAAAAAAAAAAGACATCTAGATTGGAAAGAAAGAAGTAAAACTATCTGTCTTTGCAAATGTCAGGATCTTTTATATAAAAAATCTCAAGGAATCCACTAAAGACCTATTTGAGCTAATGAACAATTTCACCAAGGTTGCAGGTTATAAGATCAATATAATAAATCAATTGTATTTCAATACATTAACAAGAAACCACCCGAAAATGACATTAAAAACAATTCCTTTTATAATTACATCAAAAAATACTTGGGAATAATTCTAACAAGAAGTGTAAGATTTGTTTACTGGAAACTATAAAACATTGTTGAAAGAAATGAAAGATCTGAATAAATGGAAAGACATGTTCATAGATTGGAAGACAATATATTAAAATGGGAGTACTCAAATTGATCTATGGATTCAATGCAACCTCTATCAAAATTCCAGAAACTGACAAGCTGGTCTTAAAATTCGTGTGGAAATGCAAGGGACCTAGAATAGCCAACACAATCTTGAGAAGAACAGCACAATTACAATACTCACACTTGGAATTTCAAAACTTACTACAAAGCTATAGTAATCGAGACAGTATGGTTTTTCCATAAAGATAGACATAAAGATCTATGAAATAGAATTTAGAATCTAGAAGTAAAACTAACTTTTATGGTCAATTGAGCTTTGAAAAAGAGGCCTGGGAATTCAATGGAGGAAATCATAGTTCTTGAACAAATGGTGTGGGAGCAACTGGACATCCCCATGCAAAAATAAGAATTTGAACCCTACCTCACACCTCTGTAAGACTTAACTCAAAGTTGGTCACAGACCTAAATATAAGAGCTATAACAATAAAATTTTTAGAATGAAACAGAGCATTAAATCTTCATGACATTGGGTTAGGCAATGATATCCTAGACAGGATACCAAAAGCACCAGTAATTAAAGAAAAAAATTGATAAGTTGAACTTCATCAACATTAGGAACTTTTATGCTTCAAAAGATACCATAAAAATGTGAATGGGAGAAATTATTTTCAAGTCAAGTATCTGATAAGGGACTGGTATCTAGAATATATAAAGAACTCTTACAATCCAATAATAAAAGTCTTATATAACCCAATTAAAAATGGGCAAATGATTTGAATACTCATTTTTCCAAAGAAGATAAACAAATTACCAGTAAGCACATGAAAATATGCTTGTCATCTTTAGCCATTAGAGAAATGCAAATCAAAACACTTCATACTCTTTAGAATGCCTATAGTCAAAAAGATATTAACAAAGGAGGATGTGGAAAGATTAGAATGCTCATTCATTGCTAGTAGGGTATAAAATGGTGCAGCCACTTTGGAAAAGCAGTTTGGCAGTTCCTCAAAATGTACTTAGACGTACCATATGGCACAGTAGATTACTATCCTAGGTATCTGTCTACCCAAGGGAATAAAAATATATGTCTACACAAAAATCTGTACATGAATGTTCCCAGCAATATTATTCATAATACCCTGAAAGTGAAAAGAACCCAAATGTTTATCAGCAGATGAATGAACAAAATATTATATATCCATACAATGGAATATTATTTGGCAATAAAAAGGAATGAAGTACTGATACATCCTACACCTTGGATGAACTGCAAATCATTACATTAAGTGAAAGAGGCCAGTGACAAAAGACCACATATTGTATGGTAAAATTTACGTGAAATGTCCAGAATAGGCAAAGTATGAAATTTATATGAAAGTCCAGAAATGGAAAGTAGAATGGTGGTTGCTTGGGGATGGTGGGAAGCTCTAAACCTTAATCATAAAGAATACACTTTTTTTTCAAATGCCCACAAAATATTTACAAAAACTGACTATATTTTAAGCTGGGGGAAGGGTAGTGTGCACCTCTAGTCCCAGCTACTCGGGAGGCTGAAGCAGGAGGATCACTTGAGCCCAGGAGTTTGAGGCTGAGTGCGCTATGATCATACTTTGTGAATAGCCACTACAGTCCAGCAAGGGTAACATTGTGAGACACCATCTCTAAAAACAAACAAACAAAAAATTAAAAAAACAAAAACAAAAACAAAACCCCCCAAACTGACTATATTTGGCCACAAAGGAAATTTGGCTCAACTGATTTCACAGATAAGAACATATACTTCCAATGCTATTTAAACTGTTCCAGGGCATATAAAAAGATGGGGAAATTATAAATTCATTTATGAAGAAAACATAATAGTTAACACAGGTTGACAAAGATAACATACACTAAAATGGAAAAACAGACTAATCTTACTTCTATTAATGAAAATTGATAAATAAAATATTAGTAATAGAATCCAGGAGCACCTTAAAAGAAAAACATCATAACCAAGTGGGGTCTGAACCAGGAATACAAGAAAATGTTGGCATTAGAAAATAAACAATCATTTTCATAAGCAGGAATAAAAGAGGAATAGAGGACACTTTATTAACATTAAGCTTAAAAGCTTTTTTATTAATATAAAGCTTTATTGATAAAGCTTAAATATCTTCATCATGTATTTTAGCATCATGTATTTTAGCCAAAATCAGGAACAAGTTCCTGTTACCACCATTATTAATAATTTTTTACAATGTGCTGGAAATACTAGCCAATGCAATTAGAAAAAGCAAAGAAATTGAAGATATACAAATTGTAAAGGAGAAGATAAAACTATCATAATTAGAGATGATATGATTGTATACTTTGAAATTGTAAGAGAATCAATTGAAAAACTATGTCAAACAATAAGAAAATTCAGTAACACAGTAGCACACCAAAGTAATACAGGGAAATCAGTGGCAATGTATCTGTATCAATATATATCAACCAGCTAAAAGATAATCTCTCACTTAAAATAATAGTCAAAAGACAAAATACCCAAGAATACAGCAAGACACATATAGAAAAACTTTAAAATTTTTCTGAAAGACACAAAGGAAGATTTGAAAAAAATAAATGGTTTTGTTTTGTTCATGGTCTTAGAAAACAATTTCATAAAGTTGACAGTTCTCCCCAGGTTAAATTACACATTTTACATGATCCTGGTAAAAACACCAATACTTTTTTTCCCAAGATGGTAAAGCTTCTTCTAAAGTTCATATGACAAATGAAATAAGAATAGCCAGGAAATTCTGATATGGAAAAGCTATAGGGGAGGGCTAGCCCTGTGAATAATAAAGCATAAAGCATCAACAGCATTAAAATGTGATCACGGTGTTTGAAATAGGAAAATAGACCAGTGGAACAGAATAGCATGTTGAAATAAGCCCAAATACAGGAATTTAGTAGATGTTAAAATGATATCTCACAGTGGGGGAAAAGATGGACTATTCAATATAGTGTTGGGACGACTAGAGTGACGTCTAGAAAAAAATAAAGTAGATCCATACTTCATACTACAGTAGGACAAACTCCCAGTGAATCAACAGTTTAGATGTAAAAAATGAAGCCAATAAATAAATAAAACTTGAGCAAAGTCCTTTATAACTGTGGAGTGAAGAATGCCTTTTTATTATGACTAGAAATATATTTTGTAGAAATATAAAAGGTTGATACATTTAACTGTTTTTAAAAATACAAGCAAAATCCACCAAAAGTAAGGCTCAGGGACAAACGATAAACCAGGAAAAATTGCTGCAACTCGTATCACAAAGAGCTAATGTTCCTAATATACAAAGAGCTCCTGGAAATTCTACTTCTAATATACACTTATACAGATTTACTTGTACTCATGTGAAATGGCATGTGAACAAAGGATTAGAAATAAGTCATCCAATGGAATGCTTTTGGCAGCTGCAAAAAAGAACACCAAAACCCAGTCTACACTGATATGGAAATGTCACCAAGATACATTGTTAAGCGAGAAAAGAAATAGTGCATGAATAGTATGGGTCATTAGCATAAAATGGGGGAAGAATGTATATTGCATTTGCTCTTCTATGCGTAAGGATACATAGGAACTTAACAGTGGCTTACCTGCAATGTTGAGGGCTGGGTGGTACAAGTGGACAGATGGGAAATGGGCTAGAAGAAGAATTTGTTTTTATTTATTTATTATGTTTCGAGATACTTGAAAGTATTATGTATTTAAAAATTATCTTAAAATTTTAAAAAGGGCCCCAACCTACCTTTTTTTTTTTTTTTTTTGGAGACAGGGTCTCACTCTGTCGCCCAGGCTGGAGTATAGTGGGGAGATCATAACTCACTGCAGCCTCGAACTCCCGGGGTCAAGCGATCCTCCTGCTTCAGCCTCCAGAGTAGCTGGGACTACAGGCCTGCACCACCATGCCTGGCTAATTTATTTTTATTTTTATTTTTTTTAATTTGTGGGCTGCCTCTGCATCTCTGTTTCCTGGCTGTACCTCTGCTGGCTCTTGTCTCCTCATTGTGAGGCTGGCCTAACACCTGATCTCAGCTCTGCCTGCTTCTCCAGCCTCATTCCTTCTACTCTTCCCTGCCCTCTAAAATTGTATTCTGTTGACCCAACCCTACTAAACACCTAACCCGAACACACACACACACACACACACACACACACACACACGCCCCTCACCCCCTCCCACCGTGCCAAGCTCTTTAGGACTTATGAGTCTTTGCTTACACAGAAAAGTAAGGGCAGAAGATCTCCAAGGTCAGATATATCAATAACCTTTCTCTTTTAGAAAAATTACTTTTCTTAAGTTCCCTTTGAGATAATCCTAACTTGCCTAAACGCCTAGTTGTCATCCCTAGCAAGCCCCAGCTAGATGGCCCTGGTACTCTCTCCCACTCTCTTTGTCTACTGTGTTAGTATCTGAGGGCTGCCGTAACAAGTATCCCAAACGGAGTGGCTTAAAACAATAGAAATTTATTTTTCATAGTTGAGAAGGCCGGAAGTTTGAAATCAAAGTGTAGGCAAGATTGGTTCCTTCTGGAGGCTCTGAGGGAGAAACCATCCCATATCTGAAATGGCAGATAAAAATGCTCACCTCTGTAGACATCCTTGTAGCTACTGGTGGCCATGTGTCTCAGTTCTAGCATCAAAAAAGTATATACAGTTTACTGAGTGCAAAATCTAGGAGGTCTATTATTTTCCTAATAACAAGGTATAGACGCAACTAGCAGTGAAGTTTGCCCTTCACTCTTTCACTCCCTTGTACTCGGACTGTGAATGTGATGTTTGGAAATAGAGCAGTTATCTTGTGGGCATGAGGCAGAAAACAAGAAGTTGGGTGGAGGAGACTGAAGGAGCTTGGCTCCTTGACGGGTTAAAGGAGCTGCCATGCCAACCCTGGCTGTGTACCATAGACTTTTGTAAATCTGGAAACAAACAAACCCAAACAACCTTAAACCCTTATTTGCTTCAACCACCCCATTCAGGTTTCTATTATGTGCCATGGGGGAAAAAAATCTCAACTGATAAAAAATTTATTTTCAGAAATATGGTGGATGGTTTCAGGGAATTTTAGCAGTGTGGCTTTTTACTTCCACATGTTCCTGTCATTTCCTTCCTCCTTCTTCCTCTTTTTTAAAGCTCTTTCCCTCTTTACTCTTTTTTATTCGACGGTGGAAGTTTGAGGGAGGCTGTCCATGGTTGGAGAGTCCTATGTCCTCATGAACTGGTATTATCTTGAATTCAGGTATAAAATAATAATATTTCCTGATCACCTATGCCAGGAACTGTGCTAATTGCTTTACCTGTGACAACTTGTCTGATCCTCAATTCAATAGCGTGCAACAAATACAATTACCATCTCTGCTATACAGATAATGAACCAAAGCTTAGAAATGGAAGTAATCTCCCTGAGGTCCCACAACTACTAAGTAATGGACATGGAATTTTAACTCAGAATTAGGAATTAGGTCTGAGAGCTTGTGCTTTTAACCACTTTAACTCTCATGAGAACTATGCAGGAGCACTGACCAATGTCCACATTCGAAGAATCTCTTTCAAATGCAACAGGTAGAAGAATGGTTGTATCAGTTAGAATGTTTCAGCTGTAATTACTCAAAGTAGCTGGAAACAGTAAAGAAATCGATCGCCTCACATAGTAAGACATCCTAAGCTATAGTGACTTCTGGGTTAGTTAATTCAGTGACTCAAAGGTGTTTTCAAGGGCCAACTTTTTTTTCATCTTCCACTCTGCTCTTCTCAGTGTGTTGCCTCCATTTCTACTTTTTGTTGTTGGCTCCTTTTGTGATTGTAAGAGGCTACTGCAGGTCTAGGTCTCAATTCAGATGTGGCAATAGCCAGTGGAAAGAGAGTGAATGTCACTTCTCTTGCATGTCTTTTTTATCAGTAAATAAAGCCTTCCCCAGAAGCCATGTAGCATACTTCTCTTCCTGTCTCTTTGTCCTAAGCCAATCATTGGCAAGAGGAACTAATTTATATTTATTGAATGTCTACTATGTGTCACTAGGGCGAGGGAACCTCAGATGGCAAAGCAAGTAAAAATAGTGGAGCTTATATTCTAGTGGGAAGAGATATAAAATGAAAAAACTAGCGAAAGATATAGATGGTGATAAATGCCATTGGAATAAAAACATAGTGGGAAAGAGGGACGCGTCATGCTGGGGGGTGGAGAGCAGTAGAGAAGGGACCAGATAATTGGTTTTGACCAGTGATGAACCATCCTCTGGGGCTGGAACTGACGCTGGAGATCACCACCCCTGAAACACATGGTCCTTTGGAAAAGGAAAGTGAATAAAAATGAAGTTCCGTTGGGAAGAAGGATGTCAGAAACAGTTGTTGGACGGGTGAGTACTAGTCAGGGCCAGTTACATAACTTGTGAGACCCAGTGCAAAGTGAAAATGCAGAGTCCTTGTTCAAAAAGTAGGAAAATAAAGTATCACTAAAGGCAAAAAAATATATACTTTTTTCTTTTTTTCCAGGTGTCCCTCTTGACCCGTCATGGTGGTTTTAATTTGCGATTTAATATCTTTGTAAGTAAAGAAAAATTGAAATAATTAGCATGAATTTTATCATTCATTTTTATATTGCTCAATGCCTGTTTTAAATGCAAACAGAGCATTTAACTCACATGTGGAATTGCTGAAATTACATAGCTTCTATTTTGTAGCTTCTGCATGCGTGTGCATTTCATTCTTACTAGCACACAGAAATGGTGCACAAAACTAATTCAGTTATCTTGTTTCACTTCTTAATATGTGCACGTTCTACCAGTTACTTTCTACTTGTGACTTACTGATAGTAAGGAAGTACAGAAAGGCAAAGTATGAGTTGTTCTATCTTTCCCTTTCCTTCTGTGCCCTTCATTTTCAGCATAAGTGGTTGGCTAGTATAGGGAAGTAACACAAGAAAGAATATGATAGGGTTCCTTGATTATTTGTGTTTCTTATTAATAGAATGCCATTGCCTTCTTTCTGCATTTAAAGTAGATTTTGATTTGTACAGAAAGGGTGTTCTCTTTGGGCTATCAGTGCTCCTGTTATTCAGCCATAGATGTAACACACTTTGTGCTTCTGTGAGTCTTGCTGATTTCTTACACATTGTGGGGCCAGTGGAATACTGTGCTCATGAGGCATTGCTCTTCCCAAATTTTAGATTTATGATCAAAATAAATGCTATATATTTTTTAAGCCACTCAGTTTTGTGGTGGTTTGTTATGTAGTAATAGTAACTGGAATATGTATCAAAATAGGTCTGTATCTTTAAAAAGTAACCTGTTCAGGCATGACTCTCAGCAAAGATAGAGATGTTATATTAGAACGAGCTGGGTCACGTTTGCAAAATATAGCAAAACTCCGTGGCAATATATTCTGTAATAATGTGAATTTGGATGTACCATGATTGGTTTCTGTCCTCTGCCCCACCTAGGACTCAAAATCCCCATCATAGTTAACAGAAGACAGCTGCCATCTGGTGGTGCCAAACTGCGATGGGCACTTGGACAGATTTGGATTGTGTTACTAGAGCCCTGGAATTTCTGGTTGGCTGGCTGGACAGACTCACTTTGTTAATTTATTTAACCTTCACACAAGGTAATCCTAAATTTTATGTTACTGAATATTTTGTTCCCAACGTATTATGTTACAATGGGGTTGTATGTATATGGCAGAATCTGGATAAGTCCTCCCAGTTGCATTTCTTCTTCTTAGATCCACAGGTAAATATATATTCTGAGTCCTTGAATCAATGTGGGGCAATACGACTAGTTATTGCCAGTGTAGTATGAGCGGAAATGATGTATCATTTCCAGCTGAGACTATTAATAATGAGTGCGCCTTCTTATTTTTTCTCCACATGTTGTCAGCTGGAAAGCACATTGCTGAGAATGGTGGATCCACAGCATGGTAGAAGCCTGAATCATTGCGTAGAGGAGAGCTGCTTGACTTGTCATTGAACTATGACATGGCAAGACATATACTTTTAGATATCAAGATATTGATATTTGGGGGCTTTAATTTTTACCACAGCATAGTCTAGTGTGCTATATAGAAGTTAAAGGGAGGGCGCCGCTGTAACAAAACCCGAAAATATGTGTTATGGGCTAGTAGCTGAGTACTTGGCAGTGAGGAAACTGATGTTAGGGGCTGGAAAGATGGCAGATCTGTGTTATAGAGTGGCAAAATACTGGGTAAAATTGCTTCCTGTAATAACTTGAGAGGCAGACCATGGGTCTACTGAGCCAGCAACTCTGGGAGAAGTGATTATAAAGAATCAAAATGTTCCTGCATGTTGGTTTCTATTTGCTGCATTTTGGAAGGTATTACAAGAAAGAGAAGAGATCAGAACATTATTGGCTGGTGTAACCAAAATAAAAGAAAGAAATAAATTCTAAAAATTTGGAGCATTGAAAGGTTAGAAAAACCCAACTGCTTCTATACCCCTAAAGAGTAGGAAATAAGACGGAGAAAGCCCTTGAATGACAGGCAAAGATCAGGTTAAGAACGTGGCCATTCCACTCAAGGTTGATAGCGTCGGATAACCAGTTTTTATTTATTGGAGAGAGAGAGGCATAGGGGTTAAAGAAGAAAAAAGAAAGACAGATTTGAGAACTATAATTATGAAAGAGCTTTGGGTTCTTATTGATGCAAGGCATAAGTTTATTGCAAATATATCAATTTTTGAGAAAATTATATTGCTGCAGAATCCAACCTTTGAGACTTGAAACAACTCGTAGGCTCCTAAAGGTCCACAAGCAGAAGCAGGCTGAAAATTGGTTCAGTCCCCAAGAATAGGACATACTCCTTCAGATATGAGCAAAGAGGAGAAAGAAAAGGGAGAATCTCCCACAGGGCACATCCAGGGAACACAGAGAATGATGAACAAGGAAATTCCTCCCAGGGAGCATAATCAGGGACTTAACAGGGAACTTCTTCCACAGGGTGGTCACAATGTCTGTCCAGAGCATTCCAAAACTTCTAGGTGCTTTTGCAAATGGGGTTTTTTAAATTGACAAATAAAAATTTTATATATTTATATGGCATAACATAGTGTTTTGAAATATATGTACATCGTGGAATAGCTAAATCAAGCTAATTAACATGTATATTACCTCACATATTTATTATTTTGAGGGGGAGGTGAGAACATTGAAAATCTGCTCTCTTAGCAATTTTCAAATATGCAATACATTGTTCTTAACTATAGTCACCATGTCGTGCAATAGAACTCTTGAACTTATTCCTCCCGTTTCCTTTGACTGACATTTCCCCAATCCCTCCCCTCTCAGCTCCTAGTGACCTCCATCTACTCTCTGCTTCTCTGAGTCTGACTTTTTTAGATTCCACATATAAGTGAGATCATGCAGTATTTGTCTTTATGTGCCTGGCTTATTTCACTTAACATAATAACAAGTTCATCCACATTGTCACAGATGACAGGATTTTCTTCTTTTTTAAGGCTGAATGCTTATTCCATTGTGTATATATATGTACCATATTTTCTTTATCTGTTCATCCACTGATGGACACTTAGGTTGATTCCACATCTTGGCTATTGTGTAAATTCCCAATGAATATGGGAATTTAGATATTTCTTTGACATATTGATTTTATATCCTTTGGGTATATACCCAGTAGTGAGATTGCTGGATCATATATGGTAGTTCTATTTTTAATTTTTTGAAGCATATCCATACTGTTTTTAATAATGGCTATACTAATTTACATTCCAACAGTGTATAAGGTGATATTTCATTGTGGTTTTAATTTGCATTTCCCTGATAACTAGCTATGTTGAGTGTTTTTTTCATATACATTTTAGCCACTTGTATGTCTTTTTTTGTTGTTGTTAGAGGTGGTGAGGTCTTGCTATATTGGCCAGGCTGGCCTCAAACTCCTGGGCTCAAATGATCCCCCCGCCTTAGCCTCCTGAGTAGCTGATGTATGTTTTCTTTTGAGAAATGTCTATTCAGATCCTTTGCCCATTTTTAATTGGTTGTTTTCTTGCTATTGAGTTGTTTGAGTTCCTTATATTAATATGTTGTACAAATCCCTTATTAGATGTATGGTTTGCAAATATTTTCTTCTATTCTATATTTTGTCTCTTTTACTCTGTTGATTGTTTCATTTGTTGTGTAGAAGCTTTTTAGTTTGATGGAATCTCATCAAATGGAATTTAAAAAACCTTTTCTTTAGAGATAATTTTAGATTCACAGAAGAGTTGCAAAGATAGTACAGACAATTCTTGAATATCTTTTATATAGCTTTTCCTAATATTAACATTTTATATAGCCATGGTACATTTATTAAAACTAAGAAATTAATATTAGTACAATAATATTAACTAAACTATAGACTATATTCATATCTCATTGGTTTTCCACTATGTCATTTTTCTATTTCAGAATCTAATCCAGGATAGCATGTGGCAATTTAGTCAACATGTCTCCTTAGTCTTTTTCAGTCTGTGTCAGTTTCTTGGTCTTTCCTTGTTTTTCATTACTTTGACTCTTGACTATTAATGGTCAGGTATTTGTTGAATATCCTCTCAATTTGGATTTGTCTGATATTTTCTCATGATTAGCTTGGACTTACAGATTTCTGGAAAGAATAACATACAGGCAAAGTGCCCTTCTCCTCGCATCTCATCAGGAGGTATACAAATGTGTGATTTCATTGCAGTTATCCTGTCCTGTCCCCGCACCACCATTATAGCCTGAGGACGGTGAAGGGGAAGATTATTTGTCTTTTTAGATTTTAATTTGTCAGACCACAAGGAGCTTCCAGACTGATGGAGATTACATATCACCTGGAAATGGTGAAGCTCAAACTGGGTGCGGTGACTGGATGTCACTTTAGAATGTCTACCTTGAGGAGGGAGTGAGTGTGTTCTATGTGTGGGTGGAAATGTAAAATGGTTTCTGGTGACCAGAAGAGCAGACCGTGGTATACGTTCTCACCAAATGTGTTTCCTCTTCCTGGACACAGTATATTTAGGTGGGGCCATAAGACTAGTTCTTTTCAATAGAATGTAAGTGGGAATGGTATGTCACTTGTGGTCACAAGCTGTTAAGAGAGTGAATGCCTTCTGTGCACTCTCCCTCTCATCTCCCATCTGCCAAGTGAATGCTGAAGGCTATCTTAAAACTATGTGTTGAAGGTAGTAGAGCCAGAGTTTGGAAGGAGGCCTGTAGCTTGAGGACCGCTTGGAGGAGTACAGTCCAACCCTATGACATGAGAAATAAGTAAGCATATATGTTTTGAGTAAAATTAATATGTTATTTTCTCTTTGTACTATACTTATTCAGTATTTGAATAAAAATTATTCTTTGAAAGAGATGAGACACTTTCTCCTTTCATATGCTCTGTAAATCTTTACTGGCTCAGTCATTTGTTTTAGTAGTAAATATGTTAGTACTTTTATATGGTTATTATTCTATTAAGTTTTCAAAAAAATTCAAAAATATAATCTTATTATGTCTTTCTTTAAACATCTTTATTGAGATATAATTGACATACCATAAAATTCACATATTTGAAGAATACAATTTAATGGTTTTAGTCTATTCAGAATTGTACACTGTCATGGGTTCAATAGTGTTTCCCTCCCAAAGGCAGACATACCAAGAACCTCAGAATGTGACCTTATTTGGAGTAAGGTCCTTTGCAGATGTAACTAAAGTAAGGATCTTAAGATGAGATCATCCTGGTCCATGCCCTGCCTCTAGTTAGCCCACCTACAGCTTCCCCACACCAATAGCCTCTACTCAGGGCAGCGTTTGATGCTCTGCTAGAATGCAAGTGATGTGGCTGACTCTCTTACTATAAAAAGCTCTAAATAAATAGGCTTTTCCTGTTCCCATTTGGTTGATCTTCATTTATTTCCACAGCAGTGTGTATGTCTGAATACCACTCCAGAATAGAAACGTACTAATGTCATCATTGCTCATTATGGGCAGTTTGTAGATTCTGGCTAAAGAGATAAAGAGTTAAGGTTAGATAAAGAGATAAAGGATAAGATATATTACACATAAATTATAGTTATTTTATCAACTATTTTCAGCTGCAAGTTACCAAAAATCCCAAACACCTCTATCGAAAAAAGAAAGTTCTGTTCTTCACAAGAGGGTCTACTTCTTCCCATGTGTAGTTTTTTTTTTCCAGTTCAATGAGGAAAAGCTTTCCCTTCGTATCTTCTTCTCATGTCTCAGTTGGCCAGAAGGGTATTGAATGGGAAGAGAAATGGGGCCATTCTGCTTGACTTCAAACAATTATGAGTTATTCCTCCAGGGTTGGAAGAAAAGGTCCAATTTACAGTAGCCACAAATACAATCAAATACTCAGAGAAATAAATTTCACAGGAAATGTAGAAATCTCATAAAAAGAAAAATTTTAAATGCTATTGAGGGACACAAAGGACAACTTGGATAAATGGAAAGGTGTACTTTGTTCTTGGACAGAAAGACTCAATTTCACAAAGATATAAAGTTTATAAATTAACCTATAAATTTAATGTAACTTCAGTGGAAGTGCCAAAAGAATTTTTAAAACCAGACAAATTAATTCTAAGGTTTAGATGAAAAAGAAGACATGAAGGAAAAACCAGAAAAAAAATTCTAAAATGAAAAAACTGACATTTTTCTACAAATGGGGCAGTGAGCAGTGCTGGAAATCAGTTGTCTCTCTATGAAACAGATTTTGCACAGCTATGGAAAAGTACCATTGGCATTGCTCTCTGTTATCTATAATTTATAAGCAAAATAGCTCAAAAACATGGAAAGACTGAGATAACTTGGATAGTGAGCTACACAAAATGTGCAGTATCTCTTTTTGTCCACTTCCAAGCTTTCACATTTTTCTCTGACAGCCTCCCTCCACCCCCATCATGTGATCATCATAATTTTTAAAAGAGAGAAAGAGAGAGAGAGAGAGAGAGAGAGAGAGAGAGAGAGAGAGAGAGGGAGAGAGAGAAGATTATTTTGACCACAAGATAAGCTCATTCATTAGATTTGGTTTGATTACTTATTATAAATGAAGCAAGAGTGTTAATTTACAGGTCTCCTTAAATTTGCTCTGCCAAATCAAGAGCCATACAATCTTGAATCACTACAAAATTAATTTCTATTTGGAATTTTAAAAAGGGAATCTTAGATTGGACTTTTAAAAGCCTCTTTCATTTGTGATCTTGATGCTAGGAAATCAAATCCAATAAACTCCACCAGATACCTCCTGCAATATCTATACATTTTTGGGAATTTCTCTTTTCTTGAGGTGCCCCCAAAAGCCTAAGGCTCCCAGACAATCAGGAAGAGGCCTTCTTAACACCTGTAAGGCTGGGACTCCAAGCCAGGGAACAGCCAGTTTTCCTGAGAAGGCTTTTCAGGCACTACCTATTTAAGTAAAGTTAACCTTAGTTTTTCTCTTACCTGTTTAAATAAACATCATTTTCAAATATGACACTTTAGGCAAGGCCTTGGTTACATAATTGTTTTGTCCAATTATATATTGATAAAGTAGAAGAAAATACTTATTGTACCTATGTAATTAACTACATTGCCATAAAAAGTGAGGAGACTTAGTAAGAGTTTATGAATTCTAGGGGAGGGGGTTCAGTAGGATGTTTTATTTCGGTTTACAAAAGCAGAGTTGGCAAATTGCTGTGGATTGCAGATAATTTAAGAGGAAAGAGAAAGGGCTTTCTTATATAGACAGAAAGTATAACATTAACACAACATCAAAAATATTCTCAACAGATAGCCACAACAAAATTTCCCTAGTCTATTCATATATTTATATATGATTAATTCTTGTTCTGCAGAATCTTGGGTTAGCAATCTCATGAAGCCATTTGCTCCTGAACTGAAGTGTCCTGGGAATCTGGCCTCAGCCCTTTGATCGAGTCTGAAAAAATGTGTAAGTGATGTTGGTTCATCTTTGCAGTGTTAATAGTTTGAAGTAGCTGGTATTATTATTTTTCTTTATGTTATGAGACTATTATTTGTTGAAGACTCAAACTTTGTTCTGGAGCTTATAACAGTGGCTTCAGGCAGGCATCAGAGTAAAACAAAAACTGTCTGTAGATGACAGAGACTAAATGATTATGATTAATTTATTATTGATAATTTTCAAATTTCTAAAAGTTCTGATGCTAGTTCATAAAAAGAATCATGCAACTGAGGAGGAAATTTGGTTGTTTTCAATAGTTTGCAAATAAAGCCAATTTAAAAACTTTTAGAAAAAAGTCTCCAAGAATAACAATTAAGCCTCTTTTCAAATATTTCAGTGATTGTTACATTTACTTTGTGAAAATGACTGACTATAATTTTTATAGAGGAAAAAGTATTAGGATATAACATATAATCACAAGACATAATATATTTAACATACTTAGAATGTACTAAGAATATTAAACATAATATATTCAACATGCTTAGAATACACTAAGAATATTAAAAAAGAGATTCTATAATTCTGGAATAGAGCCTAGACACCTGTATGCTTTTTTCTTTGATGAAACTTCATGGGTAAGACTGACACACATCCACAGTTGAGAGCTACTGACCCAGAAGATGCTAGATTCAAACTAAAGGAGTAAGGCTGTGGCCAATGAACATTTTAAATAACAAGTGAAATTGTCACTGATCATATTCTACGATTGGTGCCTAATATCATTGTCAGACAAAGCTATGCCAGAACTCTGATAAATATAGGAAAACCAGGCAAAAATCATTTCAAATATTTTGATCCGTGTTTCCCTTGAGATTAAAACAAATTATGGCAAGTTGAGGGTATTGACGAATCTCCGGGGAATTCCCATGAAGCATGTGATTTCTGAAATGTTTATACTAATAAGATATTATTATAAAAATTTAACTTAGAGAAGATGTCTCTTCTGATTTGACAGTTTTTTCAGGAAACTTTACATTAGTAATAGATCAAATAAACCTAATTATTTAATATTACTATCACCTGTCTTTTTTTTAAGGTAAAGGGACAAATCTTTGTGATTATTTAGGGTCTCTCTGGAAAATCTCAAATATAGTGTTAGGTACAAAAGATATCCTGAAACATTTATTCATTTATTTACTATATTTAGGGCCTGATTTTGGGAAGGTAAAAATCACTAAGTTGGCAGTTTAGTTTGGAATACTTCCTAGAGGTAGGACTTTGCATGTCTGAGAATGAGTGCTTGGTTATCTATTTAATTAAAGAGACAATAAGACATTTAAAAATAAGCATGAAGAATAACATGATGAAAAAGAATTTTAGCTCTCTGTTTCATGAATGAGGAAACTTTTGTTAAGAACAGTGAAAAGTCCAATGTTTTACCCTACTGGCCAGATAACAAGTTACCTGCCACAGTTTCATGGGTGCTGGCAGAAGACATGAGACTCTTGGGTAAGAGTCAAGGGACTTTATTACAACATAAGGTTCATGTTCATGTTGGTTTATCTTATGCCATCCCCCGAGTCGATGGGGGTGATGAAAAGAGACCTGGTGAAAGCTGCACACATGGTTGTGTCATAACAGGAACCGTGGGCTTAGGGAACCTGTATTTTGTAATTAGTTGTAAGGAAACTTGCCTGACCTTTGTCCTGGAGGAAGACCTGGCATTTGCTCCTGAGGGAAACACTATTTCTATCCTCTAAAGTGGTTTGGTACATGGATATCCTTGAAAAGATAGTTAGGAATGAAAGGGCAATTAGTGCTTCTGTGCACAAGGTGAACAGAAACCCAAGAGACCATTGACAGTTGTTTTCAACATCTTTGTTTCTCCCTTTTTTCTTAGATAATTAAGGATACAAAAAAGTCAACATAAAGTACAGAAAATTATTTATTAGCAATAAATCTGTGTTTGAGGGTGTTACTCAAGAAGTGCTGGCCCAGACTAATGTCCTGAATCATTTACCCAATGGTTTCTTTTAGTAGTTTTGTAGTTTCAGGTTTCATATTTAAGTCTTTAATCCATTTTTATTTGATTTTTGTAATTGACAAAAGACAGGGGTCTAGTTTTATTCTTCTGTGTGTGGATATCCAGTTTTTCCAGCACCATTT
>CAUYSK010103094.1:0-10894 GCA_963575035.1 Avahi laniger
ATTTTCCTGGATAGAGCTGGAACCCATTCTACTAAGTGAAGTATCCCAAGAATGGAAAAATAAGTACCACATGTACTCACCAGCAAAATGGTTTCACTGATCAACACCTAAGCGCACACATAGGAATAACATTTATAGGGCATTGGGCAGATGGGAGAGGGGAGGAAGGGATGGGTACATGCATACATAATAAGTGCGATGCGCACCGTCTGGGGGATGGACACGCTTGAAGCTCTGACTCGGGGGGGTAGGGGAGACAAGGGCAATATATGTAACCTAAACATTTATACACTCATAATATACTGAAATAAAAAAAAAGGAAAAAACAAATAATAATAAAAAAAGGACCCTAAATTTACATTAGAATAATTTTGGAAGAGGTATCAAACTTAGCCTTTAAACACACAAAATAATCCTTCACTTTCTGGAAAATGTGAACTAAGATATATGATGTATGAGCATGTTTTACAGTAGTCTTATGCTGGAAAATACTGTTGACATATTAGAAGATATCAAGGAGTCTTCTTCAGACTTAGAGTCAATTTTGGCCAACTTTCTATAATTTGATTCCTTCCTATGAACAGGAAGCTTGTCTCTGTCTATTCCCCTCAATAACTCACATGAAATCCACCCATCCCCAACAAGGCACTTAACTCTGCCCCTAAGACAATTATGTTCTTATTTTGTATTTCTCAGCACATTTGTGTGTGTGTTGTGTTGTCCACATATTTATGAGTCTGCGGGATAAACCCTTAGGCTTCCTATATTGGGATTTTTTTTTTAATTTTGAGTTTTGGAAGTTCATAAAAATGGGTTTGTTACTCTCATTGTGTTCCTAAATTATACTGAGAGATACAGTGCAGAGGTAAGTGGATTTATTGATAGAGAGCAACAGATGTATAGATAAAGTGAATCATAAAACTCTAATTTTTAGCAACGAATATTTTATTAATAAAAATCCATATTAATGTAAAATCACTTATTCTTGATGCATTTGCAAAAGATTTGTACTGCCTCTGACTGTATTCTTTTCAAATATATTCCTGATTAGTTGCTTGGTTCTAGAATAACCTAAAATGGTGTTAACAACCAGAATTTTTAAATAACATGAAACATGTTATTTATAAGTCTCAAAATATTTATACTTTCTTCATAGCATAAAAATAATTTAAAGTTTAAAAAAATATTAGTTGGTTTCACTGTATTTAACCTCTACAAAAATAGTGTAAACATAATCATATATAGAAAATACCTTGGGCCTATAGTAGCAATGAGCTTTTGTTTATAGAATGTGTTTTTTTTCTCAGTATTTATGAATATTCATTTCTTACTCCTGTCATCTAATTCAACAGGTTTTCATGTTAAATATTTTCTTTTTGGTTGAAGCTATATAGCCATCATTTAATGAAAGACATTATTCAATTTGCTCAAATTTTATATAATGAGTATGTTTCTATAACTACAATATTTTGAGCTTTCACTTATATCAGATTTATATACTTGTAGAATACTTTAACATATGTTCATATTTCTTAATATTTTATTTTTCTTTTATGTATCAATTTCATAAATTTTTAGAGCAATGTTACTTTTATTCAATTATTTTTGGGAAATTAAATATGATATTATATGTCTAATATCCATCAAGGCATACAAAAATTGTATAGCAAGACTAAAATGTCCATGGATTATTTCATGTATAATTTTAAGTAATATCCCAGAAAATAAATGATTTTAATGTATATACATGTATATTTAAATATATCTGCATGTATATGTGTGTATATACATGTGTGTGTGTCTTTCTCCACAAATATATTTTTCACTTGATATTTTTGCTAAACAAGATACTCTGAATTTTTTCTCTGCTTTTACAACTGATATGTTGAACACCCTAAAGAAAACTAGGATATTGAACAGTTTAGTGTCATAAAATTTATTATTTTAGAACTTAGCTTGGTCTTCTGTCTTTCTAAACAGTCCCTTTTATGTAGGCTTAATCAGCACCTTCTTCACTTTCCCTGAAACTCTAGTATAAGTATTTCACAACCCTTAGGATCTCTACTAAGTTCTTGCTCCCTTGTCCAAAGCTCTTATCTTAATTCCTCTTACATTATAAACTTTTTCAATTTCCAAAGCTATAGTACACCACCATGTGAACACATAGCCACATCCTTAATATTGTAAACACAACTTCCTACACTTATAATTAGGTGGAGAATAAAGAAAATAATCTTCAGAGGGTAATTGAAATTCATGTCAGTATCAACTTCAGGTTTTGTTTCCTGGATCAAAGGTGAAATCAGATCCAAATCCTTACATAAATTCTGTATTTTCCTTTTCCCATGGTCTACAAATTCTAGTTACTAAGTCTTACCTCTTAAATACTTCCAGATTCTATTTCCTTCATCAACCCCGGCTTGAATAATTGCATCTAGCTCTGTGTTGGTCTTTCTGGTTCCTTAAGAGATCTGTTTCTCTTAAATTGATATTCCATTTTACCAGTAATTGTTTACTGTGGCCTTTTATTTAAAGACCATATAATCTTTACATTTTAGGTTTTATTATTATTTCTCTCTCAGTTTTTTAAATGACATGTATCTACACAATGTGATAACACTATGCAATTAAAAGATTTGAAAGTTATAATTGGATTTTTTGTTTGTTTCTTTTTTTTGTTTTTGTTTTGTTTTGTTTTGTATTTTTGTTTTGTTTTGTTTTGTTTAGTGACAAGATCTGGCTCTGTTTCCCAGAGTGGAGTGCAGTGGTGTGATCATAGCTCACTGCAACCTTGAACTCCTGGACTCAAGTAATCCTCCTGCCTTAGTCTCCTGTACAGCTGGGACTGCAGGCCTGTACTACCGTGCCTGGCTGAGAATTGTTAGCAAATAAGATGTTTGTCATTACAGTTGACAAATAGAGTGGAACATTAAACTTAAAAAAATTAGCCTGTTCTGAAATTACTAATATCTTTAATATGTATCAGAAAATATTCTCTAGAAGATACCATCCTTATTGTTTCATCCTTGCCATGAACTTGAAAGTGATTATATATACCGGTGGGGAAAAAACAAAACATACAAAAAAATCTAATGTCAGCAGAATGAATTTTCTGATCTCTCTTGAGTATGAGTAAATACGCATGCAAATCTCTGTTTAGAGTTTCCCTGATTTTCTTGAAAAGAATTAGAAAAACTTGGGAAACCTTTTGAAGATTTCCTGTACTGTATAGCTTTCTTTTATTTTATTGATGGGTTCTTTCTATAATATTTCAAATATTGCAAAGCCTGACATGTGTCATTGTTTAGCATTGTATAGAAAAAGCATTATAATTAAGAATTTTAAAAGAAGACATTGTCAGGAGTCCTTTTAGACACTACTGTAGGGAAATTTGATATCTCTTTAGCATATTGCTACATATGTCTTGGGATTCTTAAAGAATTGCATGGAGATAAACATTAAGCTTCAGTTAAATATGTCAGTTTTATTAGCCATTAATTTTGTGACATAAGGAATGAAAAGTAGCATATCATTTGAGATAGCAAACAAGTTCATAGGAAAGTATTCTGATGATACACCCATTACTGATAGCACCTATATATAAAATTGATATATAAAAATGATTACTAGTAGCACTTATTATTTACAAGTCACTATTTTAAGTGTTTCACATAAATTTACTAGTTTAATCCTTTCAATAATCAGAAAGTGTAGAAATTATTATAAACTCAATTTAACAGGCAAGGAGACTAAGGCATAATATTCCCACAGTTGCTCAATTTGATCAGGTCTCATTTATTATTTTTCTTGTTGCTGAGATTGCCTTTGGGGTCTTCTTCATGAATTCTTTACCTAAGCTGATGTCTATAAGAGTTTTTCCAACATTTTCTACTAGAATCCTTATGGTTTCATTGTTTAGGTTTAAGTCTGCTATCCATCATGAATTGATTTTTGTGAGAGGTGAGAGGTGCAGATCCTGTTTCAGTCTTCTTCTACATGTAGCTATCCAATTTTCCCAGCACCATTTATTGTATAGGGATTCTTTTCCTCAGTGTATGTTTCTGTCTGCTTTGTCAAATATCAGATGACAATATGAGGATGGTTTAATATCTGGGTTCTTGTTCCTGTTCCAAAGGTCTATATCTCTATTCTTGTGCCAGTATGATGCTGTTTTGATTACTATAGCCTTGTAGTATAGCTTGAAGTCTGGTAGATTGATGTCTCCCAATTTGATCATTTTGCTTAAGATTGCTTTTGCTTTACAGGGTGTTATCTGGTTCCATACGAAGTGTAAAATTATTTTATCTAGATTTGCAAAAAATGATGTTGGTTTTTAATAGGGATTTCATTGAATCTGTAGATCACTTTGAGTATTAGCGACATTTTAACAATATTGATTCTGCAGATCCATGAGCGGGTATGGTTTTCTATCTCTTTATATCCTCCGCAATTCTTTTTTCAGTTTTCCAGTTCTCCCTACATAGGTCTCTGACTTCCTTAATTAAATACATTCCTAGGTATTTTATTTTCTTAAGGTACTGTATCTTTGATTTGATTCTCAATTCAACTGTTATTAGCATATATGAAAGCTCCTGATACGTGGGCATTGATTTTGTAGCTTGAGACTTTGCTGAATTTATTTATCAATTACAGGATTCTCCTGATTTAATCTTTGAGGTTTTCTAGATATAATATCATCTCATCAGCAAAGAGTAATAGTTTTACCTCTTCTTTCCCCATTTGGATACCCTTGATTTTCTTCTATTGTCTGATTGATCTGGCAATGACTTCTAGCACTATGTTGAAGAGAGGTGGTGATAGTGGGCAATCTTGTCTGATTCCAGTTCTGAGCAGGAGTGCTTCCAGTTTTTCCCATTCAGTATGATGTTGGCTGTGGGTTTGTCATATATGACTTTAATAATTTTCAGATATGTCCCATCAGTGCCTATTTTGTTAAGCATCCTTATCATAAAATGGTGCTAAATTTTGTCAAATGCTTTTCTGCATCTATTGAGATGATCATAAGTTCTTTGTTTTTTCTTTTATTTATATTGTGAATTACATTTATAGATTTGCATGTAAGAATGCTGGAATTTTAAACAGACTGCCTTCTCTTATATCCATATGCTCAACCGTAAAGTTAAAAAGTTATAAGTAATTAATTTATCAAGTTTAATACTTTATAGAAGACATCATCAAATCCTGCTCTCATTCACTTAAACTGATTTTGAACTTTAAAACAGGGAATTTTTCACTCATTAATATGCCTCTATATTATGATATAAACAATGATATACTACAATATATTATTAAAATATAATATTGCCTCCCCATTGTGTTTATGAACCACAAATCAATGGATATTTAGATTTATAATTTAAATATAATTTAAGTAAAATTAGGAATTATAAATTTCACAAAGTTAAAAATCCTTATATATTGTTCCAGTTTTCATCATTTATATTCATGCATATTTACATTGCATCTCTGTAAGCAGATACTATAGTATGCAATTTTCTCAAATTTATTTAACAGGGAATATATACCAAGACACACACACACACACACA
Source organism: Avahi laniger (assembly GCA_963575035.1). Lineage (NCBI taxonomy): Eukaryota > Metazoa > Chordata > Mammalia > Primates > Indriidae > Avahi > Avahi laniger. The sequence goes on from CAUYSK010103094.1 coordinate 5,570, forward strand.
TATATATATATATATATAATTATGTATTACAATACTATATATGTATATGGAAGTGCTATTCTTACAGCATGTAATATTATATATAATATTTAAGCTATATATTGCTTATATATACTATATATTATATGTAATCTCTAGATATAATATATAGTATAATATGAAATAATATATATGAGGTATTGTTTTCATAACAGCCATTAGGAACTACTTAGTAAGAAGAATATTTGTTATTGAAAATAAAAAATATGGATACCTAACTTATGAAATAGTACATTATTTAAAAGCAAAGCATGCTAAATGCAGTGTATCTTGGATTGAATCCTTATACAAAGAAAGGACATGAGTGGAAAAACTAATGGAATTCAGATAAAGTCTGTAGTTGAATTAATCACAATATACTAATATTAATTCCTTAATTTTCTCAATTGCATCATGATTATGAAAGTTGTTAACATTAGGGAAAACTTGTGAGGGTACCCAGATACTTTGCATACCACCTTTGCATCTTTTCTGTAAATCAAAAATTATTCCAAAATTTAAAAAAATGTTTTTAAAAGGAAATAGAATGTCAATACTAAATAATGACTCTTTTCATGTTTAGGGACAACAAAAGATACAAATTACCTGGTGCATTAGGGATGTTAAGTGATATTTTTTTCACTAATACTTTATGAATGATACTTTTTGTCTTATGCAAAATTGAAATTTAAAAAAATCAATATGAATGATAACTTTACATACTACTAAAATGAGGCATATACATCATATATAAATACACATGCATATATACATATATATAATTCATTTTCATTAAATTATGTAGAATTTTCTATTGAGATAATAGAACCAAGGTAAATATCAGATAAATTCACTTAAAAATAATTTAATTTCTGAACTGTTTCTATACTGTATTGGCAAGAGTTTTAAGAAAGCATAATGTATGTTTAAAGCAGAAAATAAATGAGCATAATGTGTGACTTTTTAGATGCTGTATTATATACTGGTCAAACATATGGTAATATTTCTTTAATAGTTTGCCGTACAAAGGTATCACAAAGCCATGCCCTCTTCTCCTACTTCAACAAACAGAGAAACTCTGTCAAGTGTTGGCTGTATTTGGCCACAGGCTTGGAAGAAACAATGGCCTTATCTGTTAAGGGTTGAACTCACTGCCTGGCACATGCTATGTTTGACAAGTGTTAGCTACAATTTAACTTGCATTTAATTTACTTTTCTCTTTGTCATATAACTAAAACAAAACTTGTGTGTGTGTTTGTTAATATCATATAAGTATGATAAGTATTACTACCTCAGCATATTTCACTTGAGGTATGTTTGAAAGTCAGAAGATAAAGCTATTTTGTGATTTCTGTAGAAATTTTGACAAACATAAAAGTGACATAAAGCCATTATGCATACAAGCAACCACAGTTGGGATATTTTTGGTCTGTCAAGTTTGCATTTTTAAAATTGTAGTAAGGCTTTATGAAAAGAAAAATTGCTTTTTCCCCAGTTTTTTTTATCTCTTTCTTTGAATTTCAGGATAAATTTGTAAATCAAATTGTGTTCAGCCAGGTTTGCTCGAACTAGAAGCTTAAAGCTCTAAGCACTATTTTTAGGCACATGTATAGTCTAGTTCGATATACAAAAAGTAATTAAAATAGCATTGCGAGTTTTTAATGCAATACTGGAAATACAATATGGTACTAATAGTCTATTCCAATATATATTCCTGAATGTAATGAGAAAATCAATCTAGCAATTATTAATTGAGTCCTTTATGTTTAGTTACTATGCAACAGGCTTGGAAGGCAAGTAGGAAATAACAAAACATAACTAAAAAAAAACACCCACAAAAACAAGTTCTCAACTCTGCAGATATCACCACAAATGTGCAAATAAATTTGGGGCAATATTTTAAATGCCACAATGAAAGTATGTGTTGCACCCAGAAAGAATATGATAGAAATGTCTGAGATTATTCAAGGGTGTTACGGTTGTGTCTATTAACTAGAACTTAGATGGACTTCGGGGATATTATATGGATCCGACAGTATGCCAGGCTGCTGGTTATTACAGGTCCTTGATGAGATTTTGAGACTTCAATTATGAGACTAAGCTTTTGATATAACCTTATCAAGAAAGCTGTATCCTCAATATTTTCAACCCAATGGAAGCATATTCTATAGTTTATTACTTCCCTCAAACTGCTGATATACAGCTTAGTTGCTGAAAGGAGGATGAAGGAAGATATTTCTGTCACACTCCACAATGTGTATTTTTCTTTTTTTCCACATTGTCTGCATTCTCTCTGTCTTCTTACTACATGTCAACCCATGGCCTTTCTTGGTCCTGGTCTCTCTGCTTTGGATAGCAATGCTTAAATGACATTTTTGTCCATGATTATATTCATTCGACAAATTTTTATTGAGCACCTACTAGATACTAAGCATTGTTCTGAGTGCTAATAATACAGCAATATGCAAAAAAAACCTCCTGGATCTAAATGAATATATCTTATAAGGTAATGCATGTTATAAAGAAAAATAAATGAAGGAATTGGGTTTGATTTTTTTAAAATTGGCTGATATTCTATTTCACAAGATGCCATCTACTCCTAACACATCTAAAGAGTATTATCTCCAAGAGAAATAATTTATTCGGTCACTTATTTCTTTGTCTATTTATGTATTTGTTATTGAACTGGGCATGAATATTTTAAGGCATAGCTACTTAAAGACAGGGCTAGTCTTTTGTGTTGGATACCAAAGCTGCTTTGTATGAACTGTTTTCACAGTCCTGTCTAGACCACCTAAAACGTTAATACTCCATCTGGAGGACAATGGTTTATTGGAAGAGCCATATCTTTAAAAGTACAAGAATATTAGCTGAAACACAATTATTTCTCAATAGTAAATGACATAATTATAGGGGAGAAAGACTTAAGAATAACTGAAAGATGGATCCCTTAGCCCAGTGTATCTGGGTGCTCCCTCAAAGTAAGAAATGCCAAAAGGTATATATAGCTATATCAAAGACAAAGTGTCTACTCAAGTGAAAGATCCCAATTATTTTACCAATAAGTTGCTTTATAGCATAAGATCTTAAGTTAATTAAACACCACTGTGAATAATAGTTCTCAGACTGCATGCGAAACATTGTGTTTACCAAATGTCTGCTAGAGAGTATCCCTTTGTAAAATATTAGCGCTAGGTGAGAAGGGGAAAATGAGATACAATTCTTACCAAATTTTTTCATCTACTGGGGGAGGTAAATCTGTGAAGAAACTATTCATATAATACATCTAAATGAAATATGAATTAAAAGGAAGCATAAAAGCAAATGAAGGAAAAGTTAATTTGATCTGAGGTGCAAAAAAAAAAAAAAAACCTAAGAAATAAATATTTGAAGTTTGCCATAAAGAATGAACAGGATTTCTATGGGCAGGAAAAAAAGAAATTTGAGATTTTCATGATATTATAAGAATGCCAACAAATCACTGATGTTTCAAATTGTGAGGAGGTAGTAAAAGTCTTAGAAAACATGCTCTATGAGGAATAATTGGGGAGTCTGTGAATGTTAAACGAGAAGAGAAAACAATATTTAAAAGATTTCTATGCAGGGGAAGAAAGAGGCTGGTCTTTCAGAGAGTAGGAATTGAGTGGCGATTTAAAGGAAATAGATTAAAGCTCAAATATTGAACATTCTATCTGCACCAATCAGGGTTCTTATTTATAAGCAATAGAAACTCTAACATAAGCAGAAAAGGATATTAATAGGAAAATAGGAGGTAGCTAATAGAATTTGGCTGAAGAACAGGCTTAGAAGATTGGCAGGAATGAATGCTGAGCAGCATACAGCAGCCAAAGTCAGATGCCCAAACCTCTAGCTATGAAGGCTAGCAATGGCCATGGTGCTGTTAGGCTTTTGGACAGTGGCTGGCAGGATACTGCACACAGCCACTGCTGGGCTCGTCAGTCACCACTGTCACTCTTGAGAAAAATTTCTGAAAAATTCTTTGAGAGGTCTTCCTCAAGAGTCAGTGGCATGTAGCAAGTTATATTTAACTGTCCAAATTTAGGTAAAGTCTACATTTGTTTTTCAATTTTGTAATGTTTGAGTCTCTTCAAATTAAAATTTAAGTTTTTTAAATTAAAAAAAATTTTGCCTTTTGCAATGGCAAGTACTTGCCTATTCTTTGTTACTAGCATTTAAAATAGTCTCCATATATTATTAAAAGCCAGTGAGCTCATAACTTTATTATGTATAATAATATAATGTGATTAATGAGATTAATGAATGGTCTATGTCTATCCTAAATAGCATGTAAAATTTGGAGAATATTTGTATGTATTATAAATTGCATCAAATACCCAAAAGAAAACAATGACTCAATAAAATAATTATTTGTCCATTTTTATTTCTTATTCATCTATCATAACCTTCCAATCAGTTCTGCCCAATTTCAATATTGCAGTTACTTCTAACCAGGAAAGAAATAAACTTGTGAACAAATGGAATTTTGTTATAATTAATGACAATTTAGTAACTGGACAAGCTGGGTTCTTTTGACTGCAAATATTCGAGGTTATGGGTATTTAAGCAATATGTTGAGTTTAAAATATAGCAAGCAAATAACTAAAATAACAACAATACTCAAGACAAAAATTTCTGTTTTTATATTTGAATAATGCCATCACAGTTTGGGAAAATGTTATGACAAATAAGAGTTATTAAATGGTATATATTGCACGTGAACTTTAATATCTTCTTAGGTAACTGCGTATATTTACTAAGTTTCTCAAAATAGGAAAAGAACAGGGGAGTAAAAAATTACCGTTCATAAAGTTCTGACTTTATAAGATCCGTATTCAACTCAAGTGTCAGGTAAGAATTGTCATCAGAAAGATTTAATTTGGTATCAGATTTCAAAACACAAACAAGTACCCCTTTAAAATTTTTTTTTAATTTTTTTTTATTTATTTCAGCATATTATGAGGGTACAGATGTTTCTGTTACACATGTTGCCCTTGCCCCCGCCTCCCTCCCTGCGTCCGAGTTTCAATTATGTCCATCATTTGGGTGGTGCACATTGCACTCTTTGTGCATGCATATACCCCTCCTCTCCTAACACCTCCCCCCTGAGAGCTGGCGCGCCCCCACGTCCCTACGAGGGTCCTGTAAAAAGTAGAGTTGAAAGTAAAAACTGAAAAAAAAAAAGATTATATTTTCATATATTTATAAAATTTAACAATTTAGTGCTAATCTTATTTTTCACAAGATAAACAGCACAGACAACCAAGTTAAGTATCACTTTGAAACAGC